>CM059194.1:56475576-56713336 GCA_030323885.1 Branchipolynoe longqiensis | reverse complement strand
TGTAAGTGTGTCAGTGATGATGATGTGTGTGAGTATCAGTGTAAGTGTGTCAGTGTCAGTATGTGAGAGTGTTAGTGTTAGCGTGTGAGTGTGTGTATGACTGTGTGTGTCTGAGTATGTCTGAGTGTGTGTGATAGTGTGGGTATGTGTAACTCAGTGTCAGTGTATTAGTGTTAGTGTGTGTGTCAGTGTGAGTGAATGTGTATACATATGTGCATCATCAGTATGTGTGTGAATGTGTGTAGGACTGTGGGTGTCAGTGTAGACCTGTTTGTCAGTGAATGCCTGTAAGTGTGTGTCAGTATGAATACACCTAGACGATATTATTTATATCTAAACTTTTAGGATTTTCCCAGAGTTATGTACACTTCAATTCATTTGAATTAACAAGCACGCCCTTTGTTCGATACATCAACATATAATTATGTTGATATTGTTTATTTCCCATGAGCAGCGAGCTGCCCTTAGGCTCCCGTCCTGATATGACCTTAGCTGGTGCTAGGGCGTCAAACAACAACAAACAAACCAGCTGCGGGCTTGTTACTGTTTTGCCTTGGTGGCGCCGTGCCCTGGTCACTTCCGGGCGTTTCGAACGCGCCGGTTAACTACATACACCTGGGCCGAGTTCAGGGTATGCCTTGGAGGCGCCTCGGAGATGGCTCCGTGAAGTCTTTTTGACCAATTTGTGTTCAGGGTGCGCCTTGGAGTCACCTCGGAGACGTCTTGATTTTAAGGTAGGAGGCAAAAAGCACCTCCAAAATGGCCACCGGATTCAGTGGTTTCAGCCAATCAGAGCTGTTCTTTTCAATTGCAAATGGCTGCACTCTATGGAGGCCCCCATTTTCGAGGCACCTGGCAGCTAAGGTCGTTCAGACTAGCATGACATCTGGAATATCTCCAAGGCGCCTCCAATGCATACCTTGAACGTGGCCCAGGAAATGTGTATATGTGTTTATGTACATTGGTATGCACTGAGGGAAGAAGGCAAAGGCGGTTTGGAGGTAAAGAAGTGTTTATTTGTCCCGGTTAAAGCTGCATAGTCCGAGAAAAAAACTCATGCAATTTTCAAAACCAAAGTAATTATCTACATTTGATTCTACATATATAACTTAGATACTGGTGCACTTATTAAGCATTTGTCACCACATCAAGGGACTACTGATACAATTTAATAGAACCTGCTACTGCAGAAGCCTGTGTGTCAGAGTTTTGACATGCTTGCCAAAATTAATTTAGCATGCTTGCACTTCAAATATCTCAAAAGTTAACCATTTAAGATCAAAATTATTTAAAACTAAAGTAAGGTAGAGTTTAACGATCAACCTAATATATTTCTGTCAGAAAATGACAGAAACTCAAAACCATCGAACTTTAACATGAGTTGTGAAGAGAAGACAGTCCTGAAAGAGCCCTCCACCTTATAAAGAAATAGAAATAAGAAAGAAAAAAAAAAAAAGAAGGATAGGTGGGTGGAAAAGTTGGAGGTGTGGATGGGGCGGCTGCCAGAGGGGAAGTGACTATAAGGAGGAGTAGCAGGGCCGAGGCAAATGGTAATAGGGGGCGACACAGGCGCGATGCCCGAGACGCGTGGGAGGGTAGGGGAGGAGCAGAGAGGGGTGGGGTGGGGTACTCTTCCCTCACCGCGAACCAACCGCAATGCAAGCATTACAACCAATCTTTGTCAATATATAATGTAACATTTTCTATCCTGGCTAACCCTAGGTACAAGATTCACCCCGTACTGCTGCAGTAGGGGTGCAAACCAACCCTATGTAAAAGGTGGCGAAAATGCGGGTCAAAGAATTGAGAGCCTAATTTCACAATCTAAGAAGCAACATTTATTCTTTTATGTTTATTACCCGCACTTGAGTGAAATATAATATAATTTATTAATATTTAAAGGAAATCGAGGGTTCTGGGCCGCACTTGCTTTTTGCTTCTCTCCTTTCACCAATCTCCTTAGGGTAGCCATTTGATACTGGAGCCACAGTTTCTAGGTGATGTTCCATACTAACGCTATTTTCGCCCGTATTTATATAAGGCTGATCTTCACCCGTGTACTACAAGTACCGGGTGAATCTTTTATCTAGGCTAACCCGTGTCCATGGGCTTTTCTTTTTATTTTTAATCGAGAACATAATGCTGGTTGTGAGTGCAACGCTGTCCGCAATAGAAAATTGTCCGCAACATTGTGTTCCTTTCAGTATTCCTTATCGATTGATGTTAACCCTTATTCGGACAAGCGTCTGAAAATCAACTTCAAAGACGTGAATCTAAACCGCCCGACGTTTGCTGGGAGAAACAACCTGAACCACTACCCAGCCTACGTCTCCACTGAGTCTAAAATCGGCGATGTGGTTGCGTCTGTCTTTGCAATAGACAAGGATGCTACCCCAATGTATAATTCGGTAAGTTTTGTCTGTATGTAAATGGTAAAACACACAGTAGAGTTAATCACAAAATATAAAGGCATTTTGTCATGAGATCACACACTAATAGGGAATGTTAATGTTCATGTATTTGTGAATGAATGACCTCCCATAATATTTTATGACATGTTTGCACACAAATGGCCGACCATAGTAAATGTATATCGTGTACAGGAGAAGATTGGTGAGATGGAAAAGTAAAGGACAAGGTATACAACTTTGTTCAAGCTTGGGGTACTGAGAAGATTGGTGAGAGGGAAAAGAAAATGATAAAGTGTACAGCTTTTTCCAAGCTTGGTGTAATGAGATTGGTGAGATGAAAAAGTAAAGAATAAAATAAGCAGCTTTGTTCAAGCTTGGTGTATTGAAAATATTAGTGAGATGGAAAAGTAAAGGACAAGGTATGCAACTTGTTTCAAGCTTGGTGTCTATACATGGAATATCGTCACTGAAGTTGATTTATAGTCCTCATCCAATTTGTATTTAGTTCTGGTGTGATGGCACAAATGCTTTACTTTTGCGTTTATTTAAAGTTAAATAGTCCGCAGGTTTTAAGTTTCTGCCATATTAAAACAATATATATATATGGGTCAGCCTCACGAAAATGGGTCAATTGGAGGAAGTTGTCGGCGTCGATCATTGGATGTCGGCGTCGATCGGTATAATTATAGTTTAGCATTGACAGAGGTATCGGAAAGTCCTTAAATTTATCCTGAATGCAAAGCTTGAGAAAATACAACAAACTTATTTGTTTCTAGGATAATTGAATATAAAACAAAGAAATGCACTACACTTTAAGAATTGCGACGCCGACATCTGGTAAAGTTGTCGGCGCCGATCATTGGACCAGAATAGGGAAAGTAAAAATGAATCAAAATTAAGACATAGTTTCACATATATAAACGTCACTATAACAACACTAACAACGTGGTCCTTTTCTTACAGGTCACATATCATTTTGATCCTGTCAAGTGCAACAAGTCCTGCGAGTCATTTGCGATTGATCAAGCCAACGGAGAAGTGACTACAACACGCAAGTTTGACCAACCAAATGATCCCGACAACTTCAGACTGTATGTGTTCGCTCAAGACGGTTCACAATTCAACGAGTCCTGTTCGCCAGCTCTGAAGAAGAATTGTTTCAGAAAATGTAATTGAATATTGCATATCCCATCTAATGTGATGAGAAATTTCCCTTTCCGATTTTCGGCGGATTTCCGATTTTCGGCGGATTTCCGATTTTATCCTTGCTCATGTGGATCGTGGCCCTTCATATGGATAACATTGTCAGAGTATTGAAGACAATTTACTTTGAGTCAGAATTCTCATTTTGTTATTGTTGTTGTTAGAGGTGACTAATCCCTGATTATATATGTAATGGAAATGGCTAAAGATACAGGTTGGTTGTTGGCGTTTTACGTCCTGGCAACATCTAAGGTCATATCAGTACGGGCTGCAGTATTGGCTCACTAATATTATGTAAAATATAATGAATTATATGAATAGGCGGAGTGTTTTTCCTGAGAATTATTATTGGTGTTATTATTAGTATTATTTGTATTCTTAGTATTATTATTATTATTATTATTATTATCATTATTATTTATTATCGGACAACCGTGCGTCTTACTGTCTGAATATATAAGTAATACTATTACTAATAGAAATGCTTAAAGATACAGTATTTCCTCGCTAATATTATACCGATTTTCTATTTAATTCCAAATGGCATTTAGGGGAAGCTGGGGAAATAGGTCTACTGTAACCCACTTTTGTTGCAGCTGAGTTAGCACATCTGACCGTGAGTCTGACTAGACCGATGCCCGACAGGCCGTATTTTGATCTGGACAAATATGTCTGCGAGGTCGATGAAGGTTTCTACCCAAATAAAAAACTGTGTGTCATCAAGGCAACTTACACTGGAATAGGTAAGCATACGTATATAAACCCATATATTTGCTGTAAAAATGAATTGCGGAAATATTTGTTTAAAGCCGAGTTGCGCTCTATAGACGATTTCCACCACCAACCCACCATCTGGCAAGGTGTTGTGTTGTGGGTTGGACTTCAGAATTAAAATATTGGATATGATCTAAAACTAAGGAAGTCAACACAAAACTACATGAAAAATAGAATATAAATACCTAATCCAATAGCATATTTTAGAAATACGATATATAGCGATATAGCGAATGGTAGACAGGAAGTGTGAACACTTATTTGTCTCTCATTATTTTTTTTTGGTACATTAGTTGTCCCAAGCAGGGGAAATTTCAGTCATAGACGACTGGTCTTCCTCATTCCACTGCTGGTCGATAGAAAGCCCTAGCCTACACTTTTACCGACCCAATGGATTTGTAACCTCCCACACCACATAGACATGGTATGAGAGCAACCGGCCTTTGATGACGCTGTAAGTTATACACAGCGGTGGAAATCCAAATTGGCAGAGGCTGGGGGCACGGGGAATCGAACCGCCGACCCTCAGATTAGGAGTCTGACCTAGAAAAAAGTCACACACTCTAACCACTCCCCCACAGAGAACGCCAGAATACAGGGTCTTTCATTTAGTACCAGATTAATAACTGCATAACTGTGTGGGAAGGTCATCTCAAAACACTTGACATTTGAAATTAAATTAGATTTACACATAGATTAATAGTTACATTGATGGTCAGTTTCTTTTATTATATTATTTGTGATGGTTACTAGCAATTACAGACAATGTATAGGGTCCAACAGTTATTATTTACAAGTCGTTGAGGTACGTTCTTGTTTACCAAATTGATATATTCGGCATTATATTGAAACAGTTGTAGATAAATCTCAACTTAAATCTAGATATATCTGGAACTACTACTTTAGTTGTTAGTTGCTAGCTCTGTTTATATTTCTGATCAAGAAGCCAGCACAACATTACACACTGGTGGCAACTTTCACATTTTATTCATTTCAAAAGAAAATATCCATGTATGGCATGGTTCAATACTAACTTAGTACTTAGTTCCAAAGTTGACACACAACCTGCGTTTCAGTTGAGAGCGCATGCTCACCGGAAAAGGTCTCTAGTTGGGGTCTGGTTACCTCAGATGCCTCTATTTTCATCAGTACAGCAGGTTGAGGTAATAGCTGGTCATGCTGATTATTGATTCATTGGGGGTCCTAGCTCGGCACCACTCATATCTCCATTGAACTCCTAGCATTGGTTTTAGAACTGGTCACCATTTCCAAATTACGCTTCATTTGGCACAGAATAACAAGTGAGTCCACCTTCCACCCCTCTCCGCAGGTCACCTAGTCCATCACCGCCTGATTGGCTGCCGGATTTCCTGCCCTTTCTGCCAGCAGCGCTCCCCTAACCCCCACCCCCAGCTGGCACTGCCTCAGTTCCCGGTGAGCTGGTGGCCTGAGCGAACTTACCGCCCACCCACCTGCCGACACTTTGTTGACTTGTAACTTTCTTCTTTTGTTTTCCTATGTATTTCATCTGCCTTGCGGGTCTTCTCAGGGTTTCACCAGTACCTTCATTAAATATTCTGCTTACCCACACTACTACTACTAATACTACTACCTTCTTGTCATTCTTCCACTTCAGGAATTAGTGGAATTGCTCAGTAAACATTCCAAAAGTTAACAACAGTGTAAATAATATTTAAATCATCTGCATGTGCTAGTATGTAAAGCCCCAACAAACTAAATCCCAAAACATATTAAATCTGAGTAGACTGCTTTTAAATAAGTTGTAAAATGACCCAAACAACTTTACTTATTCAGATTTATGATATTCAAATATGAAACCAACCTTGACCTGAGTTCGAGCTCAAATATCTCATTCTAAGTGTGATCTTTCATTAAGATACATCGAATATTCATCTAAGAAAACATTGATAAAATCACGTGACCAGAAATTTAAACATAAGCTTATATGTGCAAAATGCTTAGGTGTATTTTTATATAAAGCAAATAGGAAGGTCAAAGGGAGACTAGTTTAAAAAGTACAAATTTACACAGGTCCATCCCAAACTTATTCCACTAGCTGTCTCGTTGTTTTTTTTAGATGAAATACATATACGGTATAGCATTCTGAATGGAACCGGGAATTGTCCCTTTGCTGTCAAACAAGATACTGGTGAAGTCTATCAGGTGGGCCGCCTGAATGTTGACACCAAAAAGGTAGGCATGCAAGCCCTTCGTGTTATACCTGCTATTAATTAATGCTATCAATCTATCACAAGTAACCACATCATGTATGAAGTAAAGGTAAATTTGATCAGATTCCCATCATAATCCTTTATCATCTAATAATGCACGATCAAGGGTGCACACTTCTAATTATTGTCTGAGGTCAGCCAAATGCCTTCATGAAAATATTAGATGAGATGGCTAGAGGTTGATTGATTGATTGGTGGTTGCTTTACGCTGTGTCGGCAGCATAGGCCATATTCACGGCGAGAAATGTTTGTTTTTTGTTCAAACCATCGCTTTTACATGTAAAAGCAGACAATCAATTATGTGCCAATAGACACTGATTAAATTAGAAAGCTCACAATCATATATTTGTGGTCAAGGGAAACAAATTCCCATAGAAAAAGAAAAGTTTTATTAATAATTGATAGAATCTATTTAGTAAACTATATGAGGTGGTACAGTCCAGCTGCCCTCAAAAAGGCTAAAATGTTTTCCTGTTTTACCTTAGTAAAAAGGTCATGCATACTGTCTGCAGGGCCAAAAAATCAACGCAACTTAGTAAAATGTGTTTGAGTGTCAGCGGGGACTGACACCCAATACATTCAGGGGGAGGTTCCCCCTTGAGCAGAAAAGCATGAGTAAGCCACGAGTGGCCAATACGGCAGCGGCTAAGGACCACTTGGTCCCGCCGACCTCCCGCATGAGTCTGTGGTGGCTTTCCCACAGATGGTTCAATTCCTTTAAGTTTATTAATGTTTTCATCCCACTTGTGTTGCCATTTGGATTTTATGTGGGTGGCTATTAGTGGTTTCAACTCAGAGTGAGGGATCAGACATGGTTCAAGATCACAGTTCAGGGCCTTCTTCACAGCCCGATCAGCTCGTTCGTTTCCTGGCATGGCCAGGCACCCAGCACAAGTGGATGTCATACCCATCCGTTGTCAGTTGGTTCATTTTATAAATGACCGTTGCTAGAATAGGGTGATACGTTTTCAGTCCAGCAACAGCCAGGAGGCAAGAGAACGAATCACTGTATATAACATAGTTAGTGTGGTTAGATACCTCCATACACTCCAACGCGAGAAGGAGTACTCAGGCTTCTGCAGTGAAAATCGAGCTCTGATCGGGCAAACGTACACCAAATTTTTCCTGTCGGCAGACTGCCGCAGCAGCTACCCGGCTTTGGTCTTTCGAACCATCAGTGTATATGGAGAGGTGGTCTGCAAACTGGCCTTGAATCTCTGCATGCAGTCCTTGGTACTGCAGTGGATGTCCCAGACTTCCTCAGTTCCCTGAGTCGGAGGATAACCGATGGCTTTCTCAACGACCACGGGGGATGTTCTGGGACTGCATCCTCCAACACGTCCAAATCCACGCCCAAGGCCTCCAAATGAGGTTTCATTCGGAGCCTCAGTGGCCGGATGTAATTCGGCCTGGCTTCATACCTGGATTCGTCATGTTGCTCGAATAGACAATTGTGTGCAGGATTCAATGCATTAGTTTTTATCTTGACTACATATTGCATGGCCAGTTTGATTCTCCTGTTGTTAAGTGATGGTTCATTGGCTTCGACGTAAAGGCTCTGAATCGGTGAGGTGCGGAAGGCCCCAAGGGCCAGGCGCAGTCCCTGGTGGTGGATCGTGTCTAGCAGCCCAATATATGATTTCCTTGCGGAACCGTATACTATGCTACCGTAATCCACTTGTGACCGAACCAATGTTCTGTACACGGAGAGCAGAACATCTCTGTCCGCTCCCCACTCTGAGCTGGACAGCACCCTCAGAAAATCCAGCGCTTTCAGGCATCTTGTTTTCAGGTACTTTATATGTGGCACAAAAGACAGTTTTGCGTCGAGAATGAGGCCCAGAAATTTGGTTTTCTCAACGACTTTAAAGGGATCCCCATCCAGGGTCAGCTCCGGTTCGGCATGCATTCTACGCAGCAGGCAGAAGTGCATGCAGACTGTTTTGGACTTGGAAAATTTGAAACCGTTCAGAACTGACCATCGATGGATCCCATTTATGCTTGGTTGTAGCTGTCTCTCTATGAGATTCATGTTAGCACCGCTGTAATATAAAACAAAGTCGTCCACGAAAAGACTACAGGAGACCCCCCGCTTTACAGCAGCAGCAATACCATTGACCTTGACCCCAAAAAGGGTCATGGCCAGTATGCTGCCTTGATGTACTCCTAGTTCCTATGAGTGTAGGCTGGAATAGCTAGTCTTGACACGGATGCGGAAATGCCTGAAGGCTAGAAAGTTCCTGATGAAAATTGGCAAGTGGCCGTGAAGGCCAATCGCATGAAGATCCTCCATAATGCCATGCTGCCACGTTGTGTCATAGACTTTTTCGAGGTCGAAAAAGACAGCCACAACATGCTCCTTCTTAAGGAAAGCATCTCTTATGAAGGTCTCCATGCGCACCAAATGGTCGAGGGTGCTGTGGCCCTGTCTGAAGCCACATTGAAGATTGGACAGGTGGTGTCCTGACTCCAGTAGCCAGACAAGGCGGTTAGAGGAGTTGAGCGCCCGCTTCCTATGTGGCAGACTATGGTTACTGGTTTTGAACCCTGGGCGGTTAAAACTAATGACTTAATACTTTATAGCTGTCGCTAGACACTCAAGCACTCGGTTTTACTATGATAGGGCAAAAAAACGGTGGAATGGAGATGACCAAATTGGCTGCAGTTGAAATTTCTCCTCATTTAAAGCTGCATAGTCCGATGAAGCATCAAATTTTCCAAACCAAAACAATTATCTAGATTTGATTCTACATATCTAACTTTGATACTGATGCACTTATTAAGCATTTGGTGCTACATATAAGGGAATATTGAATCAATTTAATTGAACCTGTTAGTGCAGAAGCCTATGGTGTCAGACTTTTGGCATGCTTGCCAAAACTAATTTGACATGTTTGCACTTCAGATATCTCAAAACTTTGCAATTTAAAATAAAAGTTACTTCAAACTAAAGTAAGGTAGATTATAGCAATCAAATTAATATAATTATCTCAGAAAAATGTTAGAAACCCCAAACCATCGGATTATGCAACTTTAATTAATCAACAAATGTACTAACAACAGCAAAAGATGGGCTAACATGACATGGGCAATTCTACTGATTCAGAATATGCACATAGCTTCATTGATTGCGGTTTTAAGATGGGTTTTTTTCTTCTCTAGCTTGCCATTCTGAGAAATAAATAGGTCGAAGGGCAGGATGCGGATGGGGATGCAATGTGGCGCTATCTTGTCCCATCGTGGGTCACATATGTATTAAAGAGCCATATTGAAATGATTCAACCCACCAGTTCTTTAAAGCAAATAATCGACAGATAATTAGGTCCTTGTTAGATGACACATCTAATTACACTTCTTTGTCAGGAGTATAACATTCGGTATGGAGTTTTCCATGGAGAGCTAAGCAGCGAGACAACCATGACAATCAAAGTGAGAGCGAAGCCGTGTCTGAATCCTTTCGTGTTCACGACAACCAGAGACGATGTTCCCATCTACTCAAAAACTCGTAGAGAGGAAGCGTCGTCTCCGACCCTGGTGGTAAGTTAACCAGGTGTAGCAACGCCACAAGTCAAATTCCCATCAAACCCATTAAAGTTGCTAGTGTCTGGCCTTCACAACCATATTTTCAATTGGTCCTTTTTAAATAGCAAATTGACAACTGATTTCTCTTTTAACTGTTGGACTTTATATACATATATATATAATATATAGATATATACATATATATATATAGATATATACATATATATATATGTGTGTGTGAGGTACAAAGTAGCCTACTTATGCAAATATAATTCATGCATGTAATTCTCCTGCTTTGTTATTATTCTATTCCTGTCTCTATCTACTAATCCTCTAACCTCCTTTGATATGCTCCTTTGTAGTTTGGGTTACTGGAGGCTGGGGTGCAACCTGGAGAGCTGGAGATCTGCTAGCAAGCAGCTCCCCTAATTCTCCTCCTGCCCTCCAGGTGGTGCCTCATCCCCAACTATCTGCCCATTCCACCATCGATTTTGCTCAATGAAATGTAACGGTAGGTCTTAAGGGCCAGCCAGAGTCTTAAGCTCGCTCCAATATGTCCATCTTGTCTTCTAAATTTGTATGGGATGAATTTAATGTTTTCTAAGTATTTATTAATTATTTATAACCATAGTAACAACAAAAACTCATTCAACAATAAGCTAGTAATAACATCTGAAACCATGAGTCTAGCTCTGCTTGAAGTCAACCTTGACTTATATGGTCGGCATATGTCTGAGGAAAGAATTCCATAATAAAAAATTGACCTTGAATTATCTGCCGACTCGCCTGATGCACAAGGTTTTACGGTAAGTAATAGACCCCACCAGTTAAGCCAGTGTCATCTATCGGCAGAATCTGGAACCACTCTATTCGGGTACATTCCCCGAGTGCCTATGATTTCACATGTTATATCTCCGTAAAGAATTCATGGACAAATAATAAAATGCCTGATTATATTCAGCTATTCATAACGCAACAGAATTCAAGCTCTTATCCTTGTAATATATATATTAAAAAAAGACAACTATATTGTATTTATCTTCTGGAATTTCACTGCCACTCACTTCACGTGTATGAAACCCTATTGATAATGATTCTGCCCCTTTCAAGTTGTTTCACTTAATACCTAGGCAACCCTGGAGAAGAATGCTGAATTCAAATACACTCTTCTTGGCCCACTGAGTGAGAACTTTTACCTGGATGGACCAGACGTGCATATTCGCCCACCCTTGGACAGAGACTACCCCATGGGACACAGGTAACTCCCATCTTGATATGACCTTAGATGTTGCCAGGATGTAAAACTCCAACAACAAACTAACATTCTCTGTGGCTGAGTGGTTCGAGTGTCTGACTTTTTTCTAGGTCAGACTCCTAATCTGAGGGTCGGCAGTTCGATTCCCCATGCCCCCAGCTCTGCCAATTTGGATTTCCACCGCTGTGTATAACTTACAGCGTCATCAAAGGCCGGTTGCTCTCATACCATGTCTATGTGGTGTGGGAGGTTAAAAATCCCTTGGGTCGGTAAAAGTGTTGGCTCGGGCTTTCTATCGACCAGCAGTGGACTGAGGAAGACCAGTCGTATATGACTGAAATTTCCCCTGCTTAAACAACTAATGGACCAAAAAACAAAAACAAACAAAAACTAATGTACCGGATGGGTAAGAACAGTCGGAAGTAAAGGCGGGAGTTTTTAATCCCAGCCAAGTCTAACCGATGACTTACAGAATTGATTCTTGTTGCTACCTAGCCTGGCACTCAGCATTGCTAGGATATGACAAGGACTGGTTAGCACAGTATCAGGATAATGTGACTTGAGTGGGATATCAGGTCATGGTGCTGATGGCTGTGGGCCTCGTGGAGCAGCACTATAAGTATAAAGTTGCCATATCTGCGCAATGTCACAAGTCGGAGCCCGTTCTGATATGACCTTAGATGTTGCCAGGATATAAAACCCTAACAAACAACAAATAAACAACCATAATGTGAAGGATTTTGTTGTTGCTGTTTCTACTCTAAAGATTTCAGTCCAATAGCTTTGAGTTTTTGTCTCTTAAAAAAGATCAATGTTAATCATTATAATCTACTTTACATTATTTTGAAGTAAGTTTTATTCTAAAGCGTTAACTTCTGAGACATTTGAAGTGAAGACATGTAACATTATTTTTGGAATGCACATCGAAATACGGGGAGCGGGACATAGCTCAGGCGATAGAATGTACACCTGTGAAGGTTTGGATCATCTGATCGATCCTGCGCAGTGGACACATTTACAGTTTGGGCTATTTTCCGTTCCAACCAGTGGTCCACAACTGGTTCATCAAAGGCTGTCCTGTCTGTGGGAAAGTGCATATTTAAAGATCCCTTGCTGCTTATCAGAAAGAGTAACCAATGTGGCAGCAGCAGGTTTCCTCCAAAGAAATATGTCAGAATGACCATATGTTTGACGTCCAATAGCCGATGATGAAGATCAATGTGCTCTATCTAGAGACATCATTGAAGTTGCATAGTCCGATGGTTTTCAATTTCCGTAAATTTCTGAGATAAATATAAAAGGTTAATCGTTATAACGTACCTTACTTTAGTTTGAAGTAACTTTCAGTTTAAATGGCAAACTTCTGAGATATTTGAAGTGTAGGAACATGTCAAATAAATTTTGCCAAGCACGCCAAAACTCTGATACCATATATAGGCTTCAGCAGTAACAGGTTAAAAAAAAAAAGAAATTGTCCCAGTATTCCCTTCTGTTTAGCAACAAATGTTTAATAAGTGCACCAGTATCTAAGTTAGCTATGTAGAATCAAATCTGGATGATCGCTTTGGTTTTGAAAATTTGATGTTTTCATCGGATTATGCAGCTTTAAATAAAACAAACTTTTTCACATCGAAATGCTGAACATGATAGGCTTCAGCACCGACCGGCGCTTTGAACTTAGTATTCCTTCTATATAGAAAGACAGGTTCAATGAGTAGGCCCTACACTAGTATTTGTTTGTTTGTAGTTGGTTTACGTTCTAGCAACATCTAAGGTCATATTAGGACGGCCCTACACTTAGTATATCAGTTGGATGTGTAGGATCAAATCTATGTAAAGGTTCTGGTTTTAAAAATGCGATTCTTTCATCTGACTATGCAGCTTTAATATTTTAGCTGGCAAGAAGCTATTGAACCCCTTTGGGTCCAATCCTATGTTCACGTAATATCATGAATATTATATTATATTGGGTTTTGGCAGGGAAAAAGACAACAGCCAAGTCAACATGTTATGCTAGGTACAGACCTACCGTTTTTCCGCACCACCTACCGTATACGATCTAAAACTGCCCAAAAGTCGTGAGGTGTGCACTCCCCTAGCACACCTACCGATTGCGATTCGCGACTTAAAACTCATTTTTAGGGCTAAAACTGATTCCTTATGATTGCGATTCGCGATTCGAAAAATGAATCGGCCCGTTTTCAGTTTTAAGCTGGTCGGGTCGGGTCGCGAGTTTTAGTGCGCGAATTGTATATGGTAGGTGTGTACCTAGCATTAAGGACCATGCACTTGAGGGACTCACATCCCATAATCAGGCTTGATATAAAGTGTTATTAACTAATTTGATCTTCCATGTATTGGTGCTTTTTATTAATAAAATCTGATGTTTTATCATATCTTTGGCAAAATAAAATACAAAAATAAGTGATGTCAGATGAAGACGGGGGATAATCCGATATAAGTTTGATCGAACCGGTCAGTTTATCAGACATTGCATTGAATGAATAGAATGTGTTATGAACACCATTTAAGCATTAATAAATCAATATATATATATATTTATGTTTATTATTATATATTATTCATAACATCTATATATTATTGTGTACATTGTATATATTATATAGAAAATATATATTTGTATGTTTATATATATATATATATATATTCAAGTAAACATTGCTTCAGTTCGCAGTGTTTATTATCTGTACTGCCACATAGTTATTGAACTTGGAGAGAATGCAAAAAGATAGATAGCGACCCTAGAATGCCCTCAATTCGAGTTTTAAAATGTATTAATCTACATTATTTAATAAGTTCTATATTCAAAAGTAGCGGGTAGATATAAATAAGTACGCGAAGAAAATAGTTTTCTCCTTAGATTAAGAATGGATGTGCTCCTTTCATTTACCCAGCCTTTCGCCACTTTTTCTTACGGGTTGTTCTTCACCCTTACTAGGGGTCAATCTTGTATTTGGTACCCATCCTGATCTGGTCTGACATCAAATGTAAGAAGTGCAATCACTGACAGACTGACTTTCTTCTAGTGATTGGCAGGTGACGGTGGAAGCAGTGTGTTTGGCGAGTCCGCCACCAGACGACGCCACCCGTACTTACGCCACTGTCAACCTCAGACTGACTGACATCAATGACAATGCGCCTGTCTTTGATTACCGCACTGTAGAGGGGCACATCAAGGAGAATTCAGGTGCTGTGGTGTGCACATTCTATTGCAGGCATGATTCACAGCACGACGACAAGAAACAGTGCCAACATTTGATTTTTTTTTTTTTTAAATCAACATTTTTATTCCAGTTGAATAACATATTTTTTCACCACCGAGGCGCTGCTGGTCTTCCGGCCCTAGCAATTTGTGACCTTACTATGAAAAGGTTCTATCTGAGAAAATGACCGAATTGGTGTTATGGGTGTGAAAATGTGCTATCTACAAAAGGCTATCATGCAGTTACACAACTGTTTCTCGACTGGTATTTTTCTCTGAGATATATTAAAAGTAATATTGTTCTATCTGCCTTTCTATCATGCAGTTACACAGCTTCAGTCCTCATTATCTGGAAAGCACCGTTTTGTCAGATAGAACCTTTTTATAGTAAGGTCACAAATTATGGTGCATATTTGATTCAATACGTAGTGAGGCTTATACATGCTCAAGGAATGTAATATATAGCAAAGAATCCTATTTCAGGGTCCGTACGGGGGCCTGGAAATTCTTGAAAAGTCTTGAACTTTATTTTCCCCATTTCAAGGCCTTGAATTTAACCTATTTTGGGTTATTAGTCTTGAAGAGCCTTGAATTCCATTAAACTGTCCCCACTGATCTAAATTCGTCCGAAATCACCATTCGCCATCCTTGTTTTTCCCCTGAAATACAAATGAAAATAGTCTTGAATTCCTATCAAAAGCAGCATTGAAAAGCCTTGAATTCCATATCTTCACATGTGTATGGACCCTTTTAATTAATTACCGATATAGTTACCGACATTTAGTCAATCATATTTCTTCAAGTTATCACTTTGTTTTAACCAGTAGAATCGCTATTGTTTAGTTCTATACTCAGGGATACTGTTATGTTAGGCCTACATACTCAATGTTATCAATAGTGAATAAGTTGAGTAGCTACAGTTTTCACGTAGTTACTTACTGAGCTACTGATATGTTACGTATTAAATATTGATCAAGAATAGAGGAACTCCGACATTAGCATATAGACATGTGTCAAGTCTCCAGGGGAGCGTGTTCAAGTCCTAAATTCGATGGGGACCTGTCTCTAAGCGAAGAATAACTAGGTCAAGACATGTAAATGTTCTTAATTAAATTCAAAAAGCTGACGGTGGACATATGTACTAGCCAGTGACACCCCACCGTACTTAATTATTGTGTGTGAGGAGGGAGAGATGGTAGCTGAATAGTGAGCTTTGTAGCTGTTACATGTCTAGCCTGTGTAGCTGTTAGCTGTGTAACTGTTACCTGTGTAGCTGTTACCTGTGTAGCTGTTACATGTGTAACTGTTACCTGTGTAACTGACATGTGTAACTATTACCTGTGTAGCTGTCACCTGTGTAACTGTTACCTGTGAGGTTGTTACCTGTATAGCTGTTAGCTGTGTAGCTATCACCTGTGTAGCTGTTACATGTGTAGCTGTTAACTGTGTAACTGTTACCTGTGAGGATGTTACTTGTGTAACTGTTACATGTGTAACTGTTACTTGTGTAACTGTCACCTGTGTAGCTGTCACCTGTGTAGCTGTTACCTTGGTAACTGTTACATGTGTAGCTGTTACATGTGTAAATGTTACCTGTGTAGCTGTTACCTGTGAGTATGTTACCTGTATAGCTGTTAACTGTGTAGCTGTTAACTGTGTAACTGTTACATGTGAGGCTGTTACCTGTATAGCTGTTAGCTGTGTAGTTGTTACCTTGCAGATGTTGCCTTGCAGATGTTACCTTGTAGCTGTTACCTGTGTAGCTGTTACCTGTGAGCTGTTACCTGTGTAGCTATTACCTCAGTTACCGTTACCTCAGTAGCCGTTACATCTGTAGCCGTTACCTCAGTAGCCATTACCTCGGTAGCCGTTACCTATGTAGCCGTTACCTCTGTAGCAGTTACCTCGGTAGCAGTTACCTCGGTAGCCGTTACCTGTGTAGCCATTACCTGTGTAGCCATTACCTCTGTAGTCGTTACCTCGGGAGCTGTTACCTCGGTAGCTGTTACCTTGGTAGCTGTTACCTCAGTAGCTGTTAGCCTTGTAGTTGTTACCTGTGTAGCTGTTACCTTGGTAGCTGTTACCTGTGTAGCTGTTACCCATGTAGCTGTTACCCATGTAGCTGTTAACCATGTAACTGTTACCTGTATAGCTGTTACCCCTGTAGCTGCTATCCATGTAGCTGTTACCTGTGTAGCTGTTACCCATGTAGTTGTTACCCATGTAGCTGTTACATGTGTAGCTGTTAGTTGTGTAGATGTTACCCATGTAGCTGTTACCTTGGTAGCTGCTTCCTCGGTAGCTGTTACCCCGGTAGCTGGTACCTCAGTACCTGGAGATAAACTGGATTTAGAAGGGAACTGGATCACAATATCGACTAAAAGTTACATTTATAAAGCGTTCCTGACAATATTTACATTCCCTCGCTATAGTTACGGAACAACACAGGGACAACAAATTCGGATTTGGATTTGGATTGAACCTGGGTTATGAAAAGTTACACATATATAGCGTTCCCAGAATCGTTACCCGAGTTTACCAAGGTTACTGAGTGAGTGGTTACATTGCGGGTTCGGTCGCCATGTTGCGAATTATTCATGTTGCAGTGTTTTTGACATTAATTTGAGCAACTTATAGTTCTATTTCCGATGTTGTGGTAACGGTGCAGCCTAATGCCCTTGTCGGCTGACCTTTGTAAAACAAGCGTTTTATTAGCTACATAAAATAGTCACCCTTAACCTAGAGTAGAGGTGAATAACAACCTAGTCTAAATACGATCGAAAACTGCTTTAGTGAGGAACAGGAAGTGGAATATCTAGTTCCAGGATCTAATGTCTACCTCCATTAGCACAGAGTTGGTGAAATGGGAGAGAATGCAAATGGACAAGATGGTGACCACAGAACGCTGTCGATTTGACTTTTAAAGTCCATTAAAGTATCTGTTTTATTATATTTTTCAAATCGGAAGTAGCGGGTAAATATGAAGATATAGATCTATGTGAAGAATATATTTTGCTTTTTAAATTAAGAATGTATGTGGGTCACTCTCCTGAAAACTGGCCAGAAGTGTCACATGGAGAGTTAAAATTTAATATTTGAATTTTTTACATTTTTTGGTTGCAAATGAAAGCTGGAAATCTCCCCATTACATCTATGTAAAATATAAATTGATGAGATAAAAAATAAAGGTGTAGTCCATGAACAAGATATCTCTTATGGCAGTATATCATGTGTGTCACACATTTAACACATGTTTAGGACACCACACAGTCTGCTTAATAAATATCTAATCAGAATTAAATAATATCATACTTAGAAGCATATTAATCATGGCATACTATACAGAAATATCTAGTGCTTATTTTGATAAAAAAAAGTAATTCCCAGCCATGCTTTATTCACTGAATAATTAGTGTACAATATTTGTGTGGCATCCAGACACCACGGTTACACGTATGACGGAAATTTGTAATGTTATTTCTGAAGACATTACATTTTTTTTTTTTAAATTTAAGCATGCATACATGTTAATAAATACTTCCTCTTTGATTTGGGAACTGTTTTCTTTGATATATCAATGCAATACAAGATGTTAATAAGGATTCAACCACGTCCCATATGTCATGTTACAAATGGCTGACTGTAAAATGGGGTTTTTTGGTACAAAAACAGTTCATAACTAAAAAGACCAAAGTTGCACACAGTTTTATTTTATTTCCCTTATTTCTTTCATCAAATCTGAACATGAATATGAAAAGTATAAGGAAAAAAATAAGTAGGAAGGTTTTTATTGACGTTTTAAAATCCCATCTCATGCTGACCAGTTTTCAGGAGAGTGACCCATGTGCTCATTTCATTTACCCAGCCTCTCGGCACTTTTTCTAATGGGTTGTTCTTCACCTCTACTGTACATAACAATATGGGGTGAATCTGGTACCTAGCTAGTCATTCCAACAGTCCGACACTCCGTGATTCTCCTTGAATACAATCAACGTAAAATACACCTTCATTCAAGCCCCTTACATGTATTATCCAGAGCCAGTATCTTACCTCGTGACTACAGAATTGCTCAATAACAAATGCTCTCCAGCACAGCCTTGCATGATTAGTATGTCTGGATAAACCAAGCTGTTGCTGGACAGTGACAGGTAGTATTAACTCACAAACCTTGAGATGGACTCTACTCATTTATCACTATGCATATTATCTTAAAGCTTCGTGGTCCGATGAAACCATACAAATTTGAAATTAAAAAATCTTATCTAAATTTGATTCTAGATATCTAACTTAGAATAATAACTTAGATACATATGCACTTCTTAAGCATTTGTTGCTGCATCGAAGAGAATACTAAGTTAGTTGAATAGAACCTATGTTACTGCTGAAGGCTATGGTATCAGAGTTTTGGCAAATTTGCCAACCTTATTTTTGCATGTTTCCACTTCAAATATCTCAAACGTTAGTCATTTAAAATAAAAGTTACTTTAAACTAAAGCGAGTTAGATTATAACAATCAACATAATATATGTATCACAGAAAAATTACAGAAACTAAAAACCATTGGACTATGCAGCTTTAAAAAAGGCATTAAGTAGTTCAGGTATTCTTAAACAGTGGGAATTGACTCACTTTAATTATTGGCTAAAGGGTCATTTATTTACATTTGTTCTTTTTACTGATACAGTTTGAATTTCATTTTCCAGAAATTAAAGGTTTTGAGAAAAAAAACGCACTGTATATAATATGGTAACCTACAATCATCTATGCAATCGCCTCCATTTGGAGAATTTGGAAATGCCCACCTTAATTAGTGCACAACTTATTGCTATGCAAGAATTTCAACATTTCTCTTTGCAATAAAACACTATTCCAAAGCGAATATATTGTTTATTTGTAACTTTAATTTTTTTTAAATCCACATGCTTCAGTTTCACACAGCAATAGGTTTCCTTAGTATGCACCCCGAACAATTCTATGATTTAATATATTTCCTTTTCATTGCTATAATTCCTTTATTTGCATTATCCTCATGATCCCACAGCGCCATCTACAGTCGACATTCTCAGGGTGGTGGCAGTAGATTACGATGCGGGATCCAATGCAGTGGTAAAGTATTCGATAGGCGCTGGGGAAGGTACGGACCACTTTACAATCGGAGACGATGACGGCTTACTGAAGGCGAAAGTCGAATTTGACAGAGAGAAAAAGGACACCTACAGAATTGTCGTTACTGCAAAAGACACTGGCAAGGAAGCTAAGCAGGGTGAGTAGATGGAAGGAATCTTCTTGATTTATAACAGCAACAAAAAAGAATTAGGGGACAAAGGAACAATGATACAGTTTAAATGATATCTAACTTGATACATGGCAAGGTATTTATGATGTTACAACTTAATACATGACACAGTATAGATGATATCACAACTTGATACATGGGACAGTATAAATATCCAATTTAATACATGACACAGTATAGGTGATATCACAACTTGATACATGGCACAATATAGATATCAAAACTTGTTATATGACACAGTATAGATGATATCACAACTTGATATATGACACAGTATAGATGATATCACAACTTGATATGTGACACAATATAGCTATCACAACTTGATACATGACGCAAAATAGATGACATCACAACTTGATACATGACAGAGTATAGATGATATCACAACTTAATGCATAACACCAAATAAATGATATCACAACTTGATGCATCACATCTTGATGCATGACACAATATATATGATATCACAACTTGATACGTGACAGCATAGATGATATCACAACTTGATACATGACACATTATAGATATCACAACCTGATACATGAAACTCTTCATTACATTATTCTCTTCATTAATTTAGGATAGCTTTTAGGTGAAATGGCTAATTTGGAGATATTTAAAATGAAAGCATGCAATATAATATTTTTGCAAGCACACCAAGACTCCTGTAGTTGTAATGCAGATTGCCATGTCACGATGACCATGCGATAAACTGTGGGTTTCTAATCTGCAGTCTATGTTTGGGTGACCATCGATGATGAGAACGACAACCCACCAAAGTTTAGCATGCCGAAGAAGTATGATGTCACAGTCGCGGAAGACCTGCCCATTGGTTCCTCTGTACTCAGCGTCCTCGCTGAGGACGCTGACATTGGGGAGAACGCACGGAGGGACTACAGTGTGGAACATAGCCACTTCACAATGGACTCCATTGACACTACCGGTGCCGGTGTGTTGAAAATTAAGAAGGTGGGTAATAGATTAGATTAGGGTGTTTGAGATGTATGCTCAGGCCAAGTCGGAGACTACACCATCAGGGCCCACCACATCGAGCATGTTGGCAGAGGATGCTCTGTTCAGATTTGTCACGTGCAGCAAAGAATTTGAATGTGCTTGTTTTGGCTGGAATCTGTAGTTCATCTGGTATTGCTGTTAAAACAGAACAGTTTTAATATATAGGGTCACCTCCCCCCCCCCCCCAAGCCCCCAAATGCAAGCCTCCAAAGTTGCAATAAAATTTTGAATAATGAGGGCATCACCGTTATTTTTTTCAGGGTTTCTAAGATTTACTGGATGGAGGTTTAGACTAGTGCTCTTCCAAAGATGCTTTGGATAGTTCAAGAAAAAATGTTTTTCCCAGAGACTTACTTTGAGACCAAATCTTTCAAAGCAGTACAAGCTCACTTTCGCAAACAGTTTCAATGTTCTCATGATCCAGATAAAAGATTCATTCACAGATGGGTTCAGAAATTCATGGATCACAAGACAGTCTTAAATCATGGGACACATATTCTGGATGACTAAGAAGCTTTAAGCGGCTGTCACACCTCGCCAGATTGGGGAAACGGAAAGAAACCGAACAAAGTCCGTTCATATCGGGCAAAGTCAGGTTTGTGTCTGTTGCATATCCATTGCATATCCATTGCATATCCATGATATCTGTTGATATCCGGCCCAATCCATTAGAAGTTTTGAACATGCACAAAACTTGGAACAGATGCTGCCAGATTTACGTCTATGTTTCTTGTCCCTTTAGTCCATTGACTATCCATTCATGTCCATTTCATGTCCGTTCGTCCAGCTTCCTTTGACCCGATATCGCAACATTTTGACACATTATAATACATGTTGATACTATCACGCCCCAATACCACCGGGCTAGACAATTCTGTCCATTGCTCAATCCGGCATAGTGTGACAGGCACTTTAAACAACAACAAGCACACACATCATCATTTCTCTTCTCTAGCTTCTCGACTATGACACAATGAGCCCTGACAAGTCTCTGACAGTGGTGATCAAAGTCAATGGTCCCACCGCGACTGACACTGACAGCGTAACTGTCACGGTGCACGTGACAGACGCCAATGACAACACGCCGGTGGTGTGTCCACTGACGCCTGCCATGACGTCACAAGCTCTGAGACCAATGGGACGGGCGCCCAGTCGGAAGTGCCCGGCGGGATGCCCGGTCAGTCATGACGTCACCGCCACGGAGGGCGCGTCGGAGGGAACGCTGGTCGGCGAGTTCACCGGATGTGATGAAGACTCGGACATTAACGGGCAATTCACGTAAGTGGCCGTCCAAAGTAAACAATTATTTAATCTAAACTAAAATAGATTATAACGATCAACTTAATATACTGATCTAAAAATATCGCACCAACTCAAGACCATCGAACCCTGTAACCGTTAAGTTTTTATTGACAATATCTCTGACGTAATTTTGTCATTATACTTTTAATTAATTAGCTAATTAACATGGCCTCTTCAAAAAAAAAACATTTTTACATTCATTTAACAATTTTTTTTTTTTTAATTTACAATAGATTCACAATCGATTACAAGAACACTGACCCGGATAAGAACTTCAAAGTGGAACAATCGGCAGAGGGTGCAGCCGTACGGATACGGAAGCCACTGGACCGGGAGAAGTTGGAGAAACACTTGGTCCATCTGCTGGCAATTGACCGAGGTAGCTGTACATTTACTGTGCATTCGTTCACTTTCCAGTAGAGTACAGTCATCATCATGCTGTCGGTTGGAATGCGACAAAGACTGCTTTCATTACATAACCGTCATTCTATTTCGTGCAGTTGTGCATTTCATAAAAGCTGCTTACAAAGTGTTGAAGTGCTGCTCGCTTTTGCAAGTTACTAGCGGCACTCTCTCGGGAAGCAAATAGAGAGCTCACACCAGCAAGAACACGTCAAGACAGGTGCAAACTATTTGTCCCTGCAGTGGCTGGTCAGGAGATGTTGGGAGTTCCATTCATCACCGCATTTAATGCGGCCATGGTAACATGGTTTTCTGTTAGGGTTTGCTCCCTTAGCCTTTGGTTCTATCAAGAACCTGTACCACAAGGCAGTGGTTTACAACTTTGCAAGGCAGGGGCATCAAACTCCCTGAGGTATTTTAGCAGATAGGTATCAGAGGTACTGCAATACCCACATACACCCATAGCAACATCCATATGCCTCACCCCACACACTCATAGGAGCATCCACATGCCTCACCCCACACACTCATAGCAACATCCACATGCCTCACCCCACACACTCCTAGCAACATTCACAAGCCTCACCCCACACACTCATAACATCCACACGCCTCACCCCACACACTCATAGCAACATCCACATGCCTCACCCCACACACTCATAGCAACATCCACACGCCTCACCCCACACACTCATAGCAACATCCACATGCCTCACCCCACACACTCATAGCAACATCCACATGCCTCACCCCACACACTCATAGCAACATCCACACGCCTCACCCCACACACTCATAGCAACATCCACACGCCTCACCCCACACACTCATAGCAACATCCACACGCCTCACCCCACACACTCATAGCAACATCCACACG
This sequence comes from Branchipolynoe longqiensis, assembly GCA_030323885.1. Lineage (NCBI taxonomy): Eukaryota > Metazoa > Annelida > Polychaeta > Phyllodocida > Polynoidae > Branchipolynoe > Branchipolynoe longqiensis. The sequence continues at coordinate 56,689,796 of CM059194.1, read as the reverse complement.
CCTCACCCCACACACTCATAGCAACATCCACATGCCTCACCCCACACACTCATAGCAACATCCACATCTCCTCACTCCTCAACACACTCATAGCAACATCCACACGCCTCACCCCACACACTCATAGCAACATCCACACACCTCACCCCACACACTCATAGCAACATCCACATGCCTCACCCCACACACTCATAGCAACATCCACACCCCTCACCCCACACACTCATAGCAACATCCACACGCCTCACCCCACACATTCATAGCAACATCCACATGCCTCACCCCACACACTCATAGCAACATCCACATGCCTCACCCCACACACTCATAGCAACATCCACATGCCTCACCCCACACACTCATAGCAACATCCACAGCCTCACCCCACACACTATAGCAACATCCACACACCTCACTCCACACACTCATAGCAACATCCACATGCCTCACCCCACACACTCATAGCAACATCCACATGCCTCACTCCACACACTGATAGCAACATCCACATGCCTCATCCCACACACTCATAGCAACATCCACACACCTCACTCCACACACTCATAGAAACATCCACATGCCTCACCCCACACACTCATAGCAACATCCACACACCTCACCCCACACACTCATAGCAACATCCACATGCCTCACCCCACACACTCATAGCAACATCCACACACCTCACTCCACGCACTCATAGCAACATCCACACGCCTCACCCCACACACTCATAGCAACATCCACACGCCTCACCCCACACACTCATAGCAACATCCACACCCCTCACTCCACACACTCATAGCAACATCCACACGCCTCACCCCACTCACTCATAGCAACATACACATGCCTCATCCCACATACTCATAGCAACATACACATGCCTCACCCCACACACTCATAGCAACATCCACACGCCTCACCCCACACACTCATAGCAGCATCCACATGCCTCATCCTACATACTCATAGCACTCATAGAGTACAGTAAAACCTCCCTAACCGACCACCTCCACAGATCGACCACTCCCCATATCGATCGTTTTATTTGGGTCCCAACAATACCATTGTCACCATATTCTAACTCCCTAAATCGACCACCTCCCTAAATCGACCACTTAAAGTTGGTCCCAAGGTTGGTCGATTTAGAGAGGTTTTAGTGTAGGTCCTGTCTTCAACTAAGAGGCCGCCTGAAATAGCAGGAGTCCTGTCATCGAAGGGACAGTCAAATTAAACACAGTTTGAACATGGGGAAAAAACCGGGGTCACAGACATCCAAAGTGAAATATTTGCGAAGGAATTTTCATTAAATCTATGGCAAGAATCCGACCAAGTTTTGGTCACCAGGAAGCATGTGGCTATTGGTGCAAATGAAGTTTAAAATATAACTTTATGGATCTAAAGTAAAGGATAGGAGTAGAAGGGAGACCAACCCCCAACTTCCGGTGTTTAAGCTGAAACTGTGACCCAGCATGTTGGGTCGCAGCTTCAGTCCTTCTTGAGGAACTCGGAATATTAGTATTGTTCATGATAGTTAATTTGAAGGTTGGTTGGTTTTTGGAGTTTTACGTCCTCATAACATTTAGGGTCATATCAGGATGGGTACCGACTTGTGACAGGTGCACTCATGCCGACTTTATAGTGCTGCCTCACTGGGAGACCAGGCCGCCAGCACCATGACCTAATATCCCACTCGGTCACATTATCCTGATACTGAGCCAATGAGTCCTTGCCCTATCCTAATAATGCCGAGCGCCTGGCTGGGAAGCGACAAGGCTAATCTTTTATGCCATTGGTTTGACTCGACCAGGGTTCGAACCCGCGGGTTCGAATCCCATGATCTACAAAAACGGGAGACGGACACTCAACTCAACTCATTCGGCCATCCCGTCTGGTCCATTAATTTGAAGTATATGTGTCGCAAAAGAATAAATAAAAAATTAAAAAAGATAGATAAAAAGTTAATTAATAAATAAAAACCAATATACACCGTGACCTGGTTTCCTAGGTGTTCCTGCGCAAACGGGAACAGTCACCCTGGTGGTGACTGTTGGCGATGTGAACGACCACGCGCCAGAATTTGACCGCCCTGACGAGCTGCGAGTAGTTCGAGCCATCACCACAGAGGGCGCTGTGGTCGGCGAATGGCGAGTGGTGGACCGTGACGGGCCGGCCTACGGGCCACCCTTCGACGTCACGCTTGACTGCCAGGACGGTGTCAATGTGCAATTCTGTGACAGCTTTTCCTGGACGTTCACAGATGGTAAGTGTGGGGCATTATATATATATATATATACAGTACTCTTTAACGACCACTCCGAGATGTGGATTCGATTCCCGCTCTAGGCACAATATTTAATATTTTCATCACCCCCAAAACAGTATCATCAGGTTTTCTATGAAGCAGGTTCCCTGTGAAGCAGGTTCCGATGAAGCAGGTTATAGCTATGAAGCCGGCTACAATGAAGCAGGTTAAATATGAAGCAGGCTACCATGAAGTATGAAGCAGGCTACCATAAAACACGTTATAGATATGAAGCAGGCTACAGTGAAGCAGGTTAGCTATGTAACAGGCTCCCATAAAGCGGGTTAGCTATGAAGCAGACTACAATGAAGCAGGTTACCTATGTAACATGATACCATAAAGCAGGTTAAATATGAAGCAGGATCCCATGAAGCAGGTTAAATATGCAGCCGGCTACCATGAAGCAGGTTAGCTATGTAACAGGCTACTATGAACCAGCTCATACCTATGAAGCAGGCTACCATGAAGCAAGTTAGCTATGAAGCAGGCTACAATGAAGCAAATTAACTATGAAGCAGGCTGTGTCTGCGACGCAGGCTACCATGAACCAGGTAATACTAATAGCTATGAAGTCAACCAGTCATCTGCTTAACCCCTTTATACCATATGAATATGGTATAATCCAGGTTATAGCTATCAAACAGGCTACCATGAAGCAGGTTAGCTATGAAACAGACTGCCATCCAGCAGGTTAGCTATGAAGCAGGCTCCCCTGAAGTAGGTTATAGCTATGAAGCAGGCTACCATGAAGCAGGTTATAGCTAGTATGAAGCAAGCTACCATGAAACAGGTTAAATGTGAAGCAGGCTCCCATGAAGCAGGTTATAGCTAGTATGAAGCAAGCTACCATGAAGCAGGTTAAATATGAGGCAGACTACCATGAAACAAGTAACAGCTATGAATCAGGATACCATGAAGCGGATTAAATATGAAGCCGGCTACCATGAAGCAGGTTAGCTCTGAAGCAGGAGGTTAGCTACAAAGCAGGCTTATAATATTATTTATGTGCATTGCTCACCATCGGCAGGAAGAGTGGTCGTCTCCACAAAAAAGGCAGAATATGAGCGCACAGCGACGTTCAAGCGCTTCTCCGCCTCGTTCCTACTCCGCGACAGTGGCTCCCCCACAAGGGAAGCCACGCGACAACTTCTAGTGGAAGTGGAAGATACCAACACGCACCAACATCGCGCCTCAACCAAAGAGGTCACCGTTTATAGGTACATATCAAGCTTAAGCACTAATTGATTTTTTTCCTCATATATAAATCAGACTTATTCCCTAATGAATACTTTTCGCCAATATAGATGTTTATTCTTGTCCACACACTCATAGCAACATCCACATGCCTCACCCCACACACTCATAGCAACATCCACACGCCTCACCCCACACACTCATAGCAACATCCACATGCCTCACCCCACACACTCATAGCAACATCCACATGCCTCACCCCACACACTCATAGCAACATCTACACGCCTCACCCCACACACTCATAGCAACATACACACGCCTCACCCCACACACTCATAGCAACATCCACACGCCTCACCCCACACACATAGACATCCACACGCCTCTACACACACCTCACCCCACCCACTCATAGCAACATCCACATGCCTCACCCCACACACTCATAGCAACATCCACATGCCTCACCCCACATACTCATAGCAACATCCACATGCCTCACCCCACACACTCATAGCAACATCCACACGCCTCACCTCACACACTCATAGCAACATCCACACGCCTCACCCCACACACTCATAGCAACATACACATGCCTCACCCCACACACTCATAGCAACATCCACATGTCTCGCCCCACACACTCATAGCAACATCCACACGCCTCACCCCACACACTCATAGCAACATCCACACGCCTCACCCCACACACTCATAACAACATCTGCTGTTTATTCTTGTCCATATTCTTCTCTTCCCACCTCATCCTTTGCTGTGCAATTCTTTCAATTTTAAAACCTTAAGAAGACAACATGTCTAATCTCTCTTTATAACATAATATATGTTTCCGTGATTGAATCGTAATGCAATAATAATGGTTTACCAAGACTAGCGATTGCCTCCTCTTTTCCTTTACTTATTAATACAATTGCCGATAGTAAAATTATGAACCAAATACAATTCTCTTGTGTATTATGTCGATACTTCTCTTTGATAATAACAATTGTGCTGTTAGATACGGACTCCTTTTTCATAGGGTATAACATATGAGCCTGTATCAGGATTATGTTGCACTTTGTGTTTTCCCAGACGGTCAGTTATGATCCAGGGACTGATGAGACTCATTGTTGTTGTTTTTTAAAAGATTTGTTTAAATATATATCTCAGTTTCAAAGGATTATTCAAGAACATGACGTTGGGACACATCTATGTGGATGACATTGATGACTGGGACCGGACAATGAAGACTTACACACTCATCGATCCGCCTAATGGCTTCAGGTTAGTTTCATTCCTGGTCTGTCCTCTTTACAATTTTCACAGGGTGCACTTTTCTTCATTCCTGCTTAACGTTGCATAGTCCGATGGTTTTGAATTTTTGTCATTTTCTGAGTGAAATACATTAGGTTGATTGTTCTAATAATATACCTTACTTTAGTTTGAAGTAAGTTTGATTTTAAATAGCTAACTTTTTAGATATTTGAAGTGCGAACACGCAAAATTAATTTTGGCAAGCACGCCAAAACTCTGACACCATAGACTTCTGCAGTTACAGGTTCTATTAAAATGCCTCGGTATTCACTTCTATGTGGTGACAAATGTTTAATAAGTTCACCAGTATCTAAATTAGATATGCACAATCAAATTTATATAATTTTGTTGGTCTTGAATATTTGATGTTTTCATCGGACTATGCAGCTTTAAAGATCGGGTCACGGTTATTTTGCATAGATCTATATTCCTTACTTTAATATTCGCTAGTTCTTAACTTACATACTCATCGGGCTGCCTTAATGCCTTCAGGTTAGTTTCATTCCTGGCCTGACCTTTTTTACTGTTTTCACAGGGTTCACTTTTTCTTCATTCCTGCTTGAAGATCTGGTCACGTGACTTCAGCATTCCTCTGAGGCAAACTTCTCTCAAAGCATTTGATATTTGCATTTAGAACTAGAAAAGTGTAGATTTAGACCTAGAAAAATACTTATTTTAATGGTCAGTTTTTGTCTCATTTTATTAATGTTTTCGCGAATCAGCTCGAAAATTAGCGCTGTAATTCTAAACAAGGTATACGTACGATTTGTCGAGCACAGGCTTCCCGTGCAGAAGGTCGGGAGTTTGAATCCCAGTCAGGTCAAACCAATGGCTTATCAAATTGATACTTGTCGTTACCTAGCCTGGTGCGCTGCATTAATAGGATAAAACAAGGACTGATTAGCACAGTATCAGGATAATGTGACTGTGTGGGATATCGGGTCATGGTGCTGGTGGCCTGGTCTTCCAGTGGGACAGCACTATAAAGTTGCCATGAGTGTGCACTATCACATGTCAGTACCCGTCCTCATATTACCTTAGATGTTGCTAGGACATAAAACAACAAACAGCAACAGGCATACCTGTACTCACTTCTAAAGTTGACCCACCTTCCGAGTTTCAACTGGATGCGCATGCTCTGTAATAAAGGTATATTTGAATTGATCCTGATCGTGGGTCTGTAGGTTGAACCGTGGCGCCCCCTGGGAGTTAATGCTGGACATAGGCGTGGACCCTGCCGTCCACAGTGTGAGTGTGGACGTGAGCGATGCCAAGTTCCACACCGTGCGAACCATCGTGAAGGTAGACTTGAGGTTCCTCTCTGAAGCAGCCATACACAGCTCTGGTTCCCTGAGACTCCAGAAGGAAGGTTAGTGATCTGTTGGGACTAGCGACCACTCAGGTACTCCCTGGTGCCTGGTAAAGGCACCGGAGAATTAAACAGTAAAGTTGCATAATCCAATTGGTTTGATTGTCTGACATACCGTATTCTCGCGGGTTACCGCCCTGGGCATTTAAATTGGCAAATCACTGAATTAGTGGTGGTGGGTGGGCATTTACCCACACATTGGCGATTAAGGGGTGGGCGTTTATGAAATATTAGCTAAGTGGCGGTAGGACGTTAACCCACACATGGGCATTAACCGATGAGAATATGGTATATATTTCTTTTGATACGATCTATGTTACATTTACTTCTGTAATACTTTAGATAAATTAGGTTGGTCGATATAATCTACTTGGCGTTTGTTTGAAGAAACTTTTATTTTAATGGCTTAAAGCTGCATAGTCCGATGCAATATAAAATTTTCAAAACCAAACCAATTATCTAGATTTGATTTTACATATCTAACTTAGATACTGATGCACTTATTAAGCATGTGTTTCTGCGTAGAAGGCAATACTGAGTCAAGTTAACAGAACATGTTACTGCAGAAGTCTATGGTGTCAGAGTTTTGTCAAGCTTGCCAAAACTAATTTTCCATGTTTGCACTCAAAATATCTCAAAAGTTTACCAGTTAAAATAAAAGTAACTTTGAACTAATGTAAAGTAGATACTAGTGATCGATCTAATATATTTATCTCAGAGAGAATACAGAAATTCTAAACTCTCAGACTATGCAACTTTAACTATGGAGATATACCCTCTCTTTCCATATTAGATAGCATTTCTGAAAAATAGGGACTACATTCTTTTTATATCGACTAATGCCCACCTAATATAGGGAGTACTCTCTTTCTATATAAGATAGTCTTGCCTAATATAGGAACTTTTCTCTCTCTGTATCAGCTGGCCTCCAGCTAATATAGGGACTACTTTCTCCTATAACGGGTAGTGATTCAGGGGTCTAGCTTGGGATTTTCAGCTGATAGGCAGATGGAATATAATGCAATTGAAATAAAACACTATAAAACATCACATATTTTCTTCTTTAAAAAAATTGTAAATCTCAGGTGGTACGCAGCTGAGTCCCTGCGTATACCCAAGCTAGGCCTCTGTGATTGGCTAATATAGAGACTACTCTCTTTCCATATCGGCTAGTGATTGCTCATATAGCGGCTACCATCGCTTTCTTTGTGGCACCAGGGCCACGTTCAGGGTCCGTCTCGGAGGCGCCTCGGAGGCACCCGTGATGTCAGGCTAGTCTGAACAACAATAGCAGTTGGTTGCCTCGAAAATGGCCCCCCCCATAGGCGGTGGCCATTTGCAATCGAAATGCTGCGCTCTGATTGGATGAAACCACTGCATGCGGCGGCCATTTTCGAGGCGCTTTTTGTCTCCAACCTGAAAAGGGAGGCATCGCCGAGACGGACCCTGAACGCAAATAGACCAAAAAGCATCGCCAAGACGTCGCCGAGACGTCGCCGAGACGCCTCCGAGACGGACCCTGAACGCAGCCCTGGGTTTACCCTGACCAGCCTCCTCAGACATGACTCGGCCGGGTCCTCCAGCCTCCTAGAGAAAGTTGTCAAGCAGATAGCGAAAGTAGTCGGTAGTGGTGCCTGGCAACATGGATGTGTTCAATATATTGAGGCGCCAGACACCTGGGGCTCCGTGGATATGTACTATGCCATAAAGAAGGGCACCTGTGATTGCCTAATATAGAGACTACTCTCTTTCCATATCAGCTGGTGATTGCATAATATAAGGGATACCATCTCTTTCTCTCTCTCTCTCTCTGCCACCAGGGCTCACTCCGACCAGCCTCATTGGCCGTGACTCGGCCGGGTCCTCCAGCCTCCTAGAGGATGTGGTCAAGCAGATAGCGGAGGCAGTCGGCAGTGGTGCTGGCGACGTACACGTGTTCAATGTACGGGAGGCGCCGGGCGCCCGGGGCTCCGTGGACGTATACTATGCCGTGAGCAGGGACACACAGCCCGTCACCTACCTGCGGCCCTCCCGCCTCGACGGAAGTGTGTGGCTCAGGAAGGAACAGGTCAGTTCGTGTGTGTGTGTATTAAATCGTGATATACCAATGTGGAAATAAAGCATGGCTTACTGTATGTGCATATTAAATCATAATGTACCAATGGGGAAATAAAGAATGTGCATTAAAACAGGGTCTGTTCTATGCACATGATTTACTGTATTTGTATATACATAACTTGCAAAAGCCAGCAGCACTTTTGCAGGCAGCTTTCATGAAATGTACAACCGCACAAAACACCATACCAGCTTGGTTAGCTAAATGGAGAGTGGCAGTCAAGTAGTGAAAGCAATCTTTGTCGCATCGCGCCCGACAGCATCATGATATACATATATATATTAAATCATGATATATCATCATCATCATCATGCTGTCGTTTGCAATGTGACAAAAACTGCTTTCATTACTTGACTGTCTGTCGCTCTCCATTTAGCTCCCTGCTGTGAGAGTGATGTCCATGAATCAGTCTTACTCTTAGTCTTAATGTCTCTCAGCTTCAGGTTTCTCTTGATGGTATCCTTGAACTGGAGACGAGGGCGCCCTCTCTTTCTGTAACCAGAAGACAGTTGAGAGTAGAGGATCTGCTTTGGTAGCCTGTCTGATGACATCCTCATGAGGTGTGAAGTCCACCGGAGATTCTTTTTGATCAGAAGATCTTCCATAGAGGGTAGCCCTGTCCATTCGAGTATTTCCTTATTTGTCACTTTGTCCTTCCAGGTTAGGCTCATGATCGAATGCAGATGTTGCATCATGAAGGCATGCAGCTTTTTTACCTGTCGTATGTACACTGTCCAGGCCTCGGCTCTGTATAGTACTAATAGTAGTGACATTTCATGAAAGCTGCCTGCAAAAGTGTTGAAGTGCTGCTGGCTTTTGCAAGTTACCAGCGGCACTCTCTCGGGGAGCAAATAGAAGTCTCACACTGGCAAGAACATGTCCAGACAGGCGCAAAACTATTTGTCCCTGCAATGGCTGGTCGGGAGATGTTGGCAGTTCCATACATCAACCGCCCTTGATGCTGCCACAGTGACATGTTTTTCTGTTTAGAGTTTGCTCCCTTAGTCTTCGGTTCTGTCAAGAACCTGTACCACAAGGCAGAAATTTGATGTTATTAAAGTCTATGCTGTTAGATTAAATTGAAATAGTTGTCAGAGAATTTCTACACATATCCTTTAGATATACCAACTATCTACTTCCAAAATCACTTGTTGGGCTCAGTACCTAAAATATCACACAAGAAAAACACAATATTGTACTCACATGGTTTAATCCCAAAACTAAAGTTACTACAGACACATGTACACAGTCTGGGCTGGCTGGTGGCAGTGGTGAGAGAGGGCGTGCACATGCCAGGCACCCTTATTTATAGATTAAAATCCAGGTACCAGTCAGGTGACCCAGCCTGTACCCAGCAGGCCCTTGGCTGCAGAGTATCAATGCAACCAGGTACCAGCCAGGTGACCCAGCCTGTACCCGGCAGGCCAATACAACCAGGTACCAGTCAGGTACCTGGCCTGTACCCTGCAGGTCCTTGTCTTCAGAGCATGAAATATAAACCACCCGAAAATTCCCAAATATTTTACACAGTGGTTTACAACTCTACAGGGCAGGGGCGTCAAACTCCCTGAGGTATTGCAATACCTGCATACCTGCATACCTGCATCATCATCATCATGCTGTTGGTCGCAATGCGAAAAAGACTGCTTTCATTACTTAACTGCCGCTCTCCATTTAGCTCTCTGCTCTGAGAGTTGCACCCATGAGTCGGTCTTAATGTCTCTCAGCTTCAGGTTTCTCTTGATGGTATCCTTGAACCGGAGACGAGGGCGCCCTCTCTTTCTGTAACCAGATGACAGTTGAGAATAGAGGATCTGCTTTGGTAGCCTGTCTGATGACATCCTCATGAGGTGTCCAGTCCACCGGAGATTCTTTTTGATCAGAAGATCTTCCATAGAGGGCAGCCCCGTCCGTTCGAGTATTTCCTTATTTGTCACTTTGTCCTTCCAGGTTAGCCTCATGATTGAACGCAGATGTCGCATCATGAAGGCATGCAGCTTTTTCATAGCATACCTGCATACCCATTGATATATCAATGAGGAATAAAAACATGGTTTACTGTATGTGTACTAAACATGTTTTTTTATTTATTTTTTATTTAACGATGCCTCTAAATCACATTGATTTGTATCATTGGCTATTGGACATTAACAATATGGTCATTCTGACATATTTCTTTGGAGGAAACCCACTGCCACGACATAGGCTACTCTTTCCAATAAGCAGCAAGGGGTCTTTTATATGCACTTTTCCACAGACAGGGCAGCACATACCACAGCCTTTGATGAACCAGTTGTGGACCACTGGTTGGAACGGAAAATAGCCCAAACTGCAAATGGGTCCACTGAGCAGGATCAATAGGATGACAGACACCATCACAGGTGGACACTCTACCGCCTGAGCTACGTCCCGCTCCCCAGCATTAAGCATGATTTACTGCATGTGCATATTAATTGATGATATAAGCATGGTTAAATAAGGCATGGTTTAGTACATTGCATTAAACCAGATGTACTGTATGTGTATATTAAGTCATTATATACCAATGTGGAATTAAAGATTTGTTTACTGTATGTGCATTAAGCATGATTTATTGTATCTTCAAATTAAATCATGATATGCCAATGGGGAATTAGAAAGCATGGTTTACTGTATCTGCACTAAAGAAGTCGTTGTGTGGAATAATGGATTTTTATAATTCTAGTGAATGTATTCAATTATAGGATTCTGACAAATTCTTACTGGCTGCAAGTGCAACTAGATCTAGTCTAAGTTTATTTGTGAGGGTTATTCTCAATTAGATTTGCCATGACTTACGACTCATTTTCGATCGTGTTGCATCAAGTTCGATGCATCATAGTCCGATGAATACATAACTTTTCGGAACCAAAATATTGGCCTCGAGTTATTATATATCAAACTTAGATACTGGTCAACACATTGGCTCAACCAGACGGGATGGCCAAATGAGTTAGAGCGCCCGTCTTCCGTGTGGTAGATCGTGGGGTTGTGGGTTCGAATCCTCGTCGAGTCAAACCAATGACTTAAAAATTGATACTTGTCGCTTCCTAGCCAGGTGCTCGGCATTATTAGGATAGGGTAAGGAGCAGTGGAATGAGGAAGACCAATCGCCTGTGACTGAAATTTCCCCTGCTTAAACAACTAATGTACCAAAAAAAAAAAATGTATTACAGTTTGGTGATCCTATGCTCGAAAATGGATAAACACAAAGCATATGTCCAGCATTTCAGTGTGTGCACACCAATAATACTTTGGCAATTTTCAATTAAAATATACCCCCTTATAAAATAATAGCTCCCACAAACTAATGTAAAGTATATTATTATATAATAAAAGTTACTGACAACTAATGTAAACGATATTATTATATAATAAAAGTTACTGCAAGCTAATGTAAAGTATATTATATAATAAAGGTTACAGCAAACTAATGTAAAGTATATTATTATATAATAAAAGTCACTGTAAAGGAATGTAAAGTATATTATGACATAATTTATTCATCTGAAAGTATTGCAGAAACTAAAAACCCTTTGGATTATGCACCTTTAATTAACAGTTGGAGAAGGTTCTTGGCGGTGTAAATCTGGTGATGACCCATGTCAATGAGTGCATCAACACCAAGTGTTGGGGAGGCAGCTGTCACAACCGCCTTGTCACCGTGGAACAACCTGTCACAGGTAGGATTTATCTACCTGTCTTCCTAGTTACTGTCGAAAGGATGAAAGATCTCTGCATTTCCGGAGATTTCGGGTTTTTTTTTATATTCACTGATTAACATTCCCAAAATGTCAATATATATGACAGAAATTGGTTAGCATGAATTTCGGTCTTTTATTACCTTAGTTGTTGCTAGCACATACAATTCAAACAAGACAGGGTTTGGCATGGGCGATAATACAGTTCCAATGAGGACAGTTGAAACCTGACTTCCGGCATTTCCCCCACGATTCCCTCACATTGCTAATCCCATGGGGGAATATCTGTGTTTTCACAGAAATTCACTGTTGGTTCTGCTGGAGCCCACTAGGTGGCACCAAGGTCTCTGCCTCATTTCCACATTTTTTGCCAGAGACCACTTTCATCCCTGCTGTCTACTGATTCCTGAGAAAGGAATCAAGCTGTGACCCGGCATACTTACACACCCAGAATTTAATTTAATTTATTTTGTTGGTCCATTAGTTGTTTAAGCAGGGGAAATTTCAGTCATAGATGACTGGTCTTCCTCATTCCACTGCTGGTCGATAGAAAGCCCGAGCCTACACTTTTACCGACCCAAGGGATTTTTAACCTCCCACACCACATAGACATGGTATGAGAGCAACCGGCCTTTGATGACGCTGTAAGTTATACACAGCGGTGGAAATCCAAATTGGCAGAGCTGGGGGCACGGGGAATCGAACCGCCGACCCTCAGATTAGGAGTCTGACCTAGAAAAAAGTCAGACACTCTAACCACTCCGCCACAGAGAACGCCATATCTCCCAGCTCTATCCTTCACTATTATCGGCCCTATAATTTAAACTCACTTGGAACCCATATACACATTGGTCCTGATAACCAAACTTGATATGGTTCTTTCCCTGTATGTGTGTACAATGTGTTTGTAATACATGCCAGACTACAGAATCAGTTTATCATAGTGCCGACTGCAGATGGGTGGGGGAGAGTGGAGAGAAGGGAGAGCAAAAGGGACATTTTCAATTTGTGAGTGCACAGGAATTAATAATTGACCTATAAATGTAAACTATTTATTTTCACAATTTCTTCGTATAGGTTTTCTGCACTGATAAATCAGAAACACGGGGAATTTTCTTTGTCTGATTTTAGTTTTTTTAAATAGAAGACCAAGTGGATTCGAACCCCTTACGTACAGAGTACAGAACCAGTCAGTACAGAATCTGCTATCATCATCCAAGGAAGAGGATCCTGGAATCAGGTACAGGTGACAGGTCGGTGGCTAGATCCACTGATGCCATCTAGATTGAGTATTGAGAGTCTTATAAGGCCTTGTGTCCATAGACTGTTCCCTTATGTCATGTTCCCTTGTTCCATGTTCGCTTGTGACCTTATGACGTGTCACGCAGACAATGAACCCATGTTTTGCTTAGTAACCGTTCCCATATATTGGACACAGGGACGGTATGGCCTTGTGTACAGCACATGTGATGTACTGACCGGGAACATAGAGAATGAACATGTTCATTGCCTGTCTGGCATGTCACAAGGTCACAAGCGAACATGGAACAAGGGAACACATCACAAGGGAACAATCTGTGGATACACGGCCTTAAATGTACCCTGGCATCTGAGCTAAGTTGGTGTTGTTTCTGTTTTGTTTGTGTTAACCTAAAGTAAACACCAATAGGACTTCACGTGTTGGGGTCAACGTATTCCGCCAGGCTGTGTGCGAGTGCGCAGCGCACCAGTTTCCGCCGGAACCGGAAGTATGCACCGAAACGACGTGCCTGAATGGGGGCACGTGTGAGCAGACGTGGGCGAATGCCAAGTAAGTGCCCATTTGTGCATGTGTAGGCCCCTATGTGATATATATATATATATATATATATATATATATATATATATTAGAATAGTAAGTCAGTATTATTATAAATGGAGCATTTACTGTCTGATTAGTTCCACGAGTTCTCACTAGCCGGAACTGGCGCTCCTCTATGGTGGTCAATTATGGGGTGCCACTTCTCGGGTAATTCACCATGTATGTACTACATGTATATATATATATATATATAATATATAAATTTATATATTTATTTTCATATATGTTTATACATATTTATATGTAATTTATATAATTATATATATGTTTATATGTATATAATTATATACATATATATAGTTATGTATCCATAGCTTCATATCTTCATATGCTTATATATAAGTTATATATGTCGCCGACACGGCGTAAAGCAACCACCAATCAATCAATCAAACTTATATATGCATATATACTTTTATGCTTTATATTTATATACTCATGTATATATGCATATATGTATGTATCTCTCGTTAGTTTGGCGCTGTTTAAGCCAGACATCTTGCTATCTGATAAACAAATTTAAAATTAAAATTGGGAACGAAGTAGTCCGGATTGATGAGGGTTGGCAATGCCAAAATGAAATAGTCTAATACTTAATAGACTCATCCTGGATATTCCAGTTGTTCCTGCCCAGCCGGCTTTGAAGGACCTCGATGTCAGAAATTGGCGCGTAGTTTCACGGGTGAAGGCTGGGCCTGGTTCAACCCCCTCCACCTGTGTCGGGATGATGTCATCAGGTGAGTCGGGGCTCGAACAACTGTGCCCCCTATAATTTTACGACTTTCAGGGTTCCTGCGGATCCTTAAAAAAATCTTAAATTGGTTCTTCAATTTTCAAGGCCTTGAAAAGTCTTAAATATGGTAGCTTTTCTGTGAAAGGTCTTAAATTGTATTTGACCACTATAATATTTGTTCAAGCTGTTTAACCAGCTAGCTTCACAAAGCACAAATGCTGTGGAGCTGAAATTCCTCAGAGTTGACGCTATAGTCTACAAACTGTAATGTACTGGTCACAAGTGAACGCACACTTTGACCGTTTTTGTTGTTAGTTTTCTTTTACTCATTTCTGTTAATTTTTAATTAAATATGTACATTACATTTGCGGCGAAAATAGGTATTAAATTGTATGAAAATTGGTATTAAAAATTCTTATAAACGTTTTAAATGTGATTGGCTGATAGGTGCTGGAACCCTGGACTGTATAACTGATTAACGTTAAACAAAAGGCTATGAATTCGAAGGAATCAGGACGGATGTGACAACAACTGGGTAGTTTGAATCCCATTCTTATACAACCTTAGATATTGTTAGAGCATGAAACCCAAACAAGAATGAGTTAGGTTATGGGCAATAATATCAGCACAACAAGGATAGTTGAAACCTGACTTCCGGCATTTTTCCGCAATTCCCTGACAGTGCTAATACTACTGGGGGAAATCCACATTTTCACAGAAATTCGCCATCAGTGTAATAATCTCTGCTTTATTCCCACGTTTTTTGCTGTAGACCACTTTCATCCCTGTTGAATGTTACTGGAAAGTAAAACAATATGCAAACCTTTCGCCAGGTTTCGCTTCGCTACCTCGGCTGTCGGGAAGCGGCAGCTGCTGGTCTACAACGGACCCCTGAGCCAAGACGATGCGCACATGCACGTCGTCCTGCAGCTCAGCCAAGATGGCTACCCGGAAATGAGCGTTGACGCAGGTTCCGGTGCCGTGGCTGCGCACGTGACCGGAAAGGACTCTTCGGGTTCCCGCTCACAGCCGCGCGTGGACGATGGGGCTTGGCACACTGTGGAGATCTTCAAGAGAGGCCGCGTATGTAGTTGCCAGCTTCCTTGTAGCTATTGGTTGGTTGTTGGAGTTTTACATCCTGGCAACATCGAAGGTCATATCAGAATGGGTACCAACTTGTGACAGTGCGTGCTCATGCCGATTTTATAGTGCTACCCCACTGGGAAATCAGGCCACCAGCACGTGACCCAATATCCCACTCACTCACATTATCCTGACACTCAGCTAACCAGTCCTTGCCCTATCCTATTAATGCCAAGTGCCAGACTAGGAAACGACAAATACCAATTTTGTAAGTCATTGGTTTGACTCAACCGGGAATTGAACTCTCGACCTTCCATGCAGGAAACCCGTGCTCTACCGATTGGGCCACCGTTTCCGGTTTGTAGCTGTTTGTTCTGAGGGAATTTCTGTAATAATATGTGCATTCTGAGTTGTTGTCCGCTGGTCTCCGAGGAGGAGCTGACGATGTGACCCTAACGGACGCGGTGGCCGAATCGGTGGAGCGCAGGTTTCCCTAGATAAAAGATTCACCCCGTACTTCCAGTACAGGGGTGAACGACAACGTAGTCTAAATACGGGCGAAAATAGCTTTAGTATGGAACAAGAAGTTGAATGCCTGGCACCAGTGTCAAATGGTTACTTATATCAGCACAGAGTTGGTGAAATGGGAGAGAATGCAAAAAGACAAAAAGATGGCAGCCAGCGAATGCTGTCGATTTCACTTTTAAATTACATTAAAGTATATGTTTTATTATATTTTCCAACTCAAAAGTAGCGGGTAAATATGAAGTCATATACAAAGAATAAATGTTGCTTCTTAGATTGTGAAATTAGGCTCTCATAAAGACTCATTTCATTAGCCCGATTTTTTTACCGTTTTTATATAAGGCTGGTCTTCACCCATTGTCTACAAGTACCGGGTGACTCTTTTATCTAAGGTTTCCCTTGCGGAATGTTGGGGGTTTGGATCGGAGTCGAGTCAAACCAATGACATACACAAACTTGTCACTACCTAACCTGGCGCTCTGCATTATTAGGATAGGGCAAGGACTGGTTAGCTCAGTGTAGGATAATGTGACTGAGTGGGATATCGAGTCATGATGCCAGTGACCTGATCTCCCATTGGGGAAGCACTATGAAGTCACCAGTCGCCGGGTCCCGCTCACAGCTCTCATTGGACGACGCGATCTGCGGTCTGGCGCTAGTGCTGCCAGCTCGCCCCGGTTGGTAGGTGGTGGCCTCTGCAGGGCAACCTTTGATGGAGCCCTCAGCTTGGCCAAGCTCACCGACGTACAAGTCGTGGAGCTGCAATAACAATGGTCAATATATATGCATCTTTGGGCAAGGAATAATTAAAAGAACCTTCCATCGCCTCAACAAGAACAATTTTCTCATTCTATTTAAGTCTCTTGTTAGGCCAATTTTGGAATACTGTCCACAAATTTGGAGCCCAATTTTTTGGAAAGATATTCTGGAGATCGAAAATGTTCAGAGACGTGCAACGAAACTAGTTGCAGTTATAAAGGACTTACCCTATGAACAAAGGCTCAGGAAATTGAAACTTCCTACCCTTTCCTACAGAAGGAAAAGAAGTGACATAATTGAAGTATTTAAAATTATGAAAGGTTTTGATAAAATAGATATGAACCAATTTTTTACTTTGAATAAAAGAGAAGGCAGCCGGGGCCATACTCTCAAACTAGTAAAACCCAGAGCCGTTTCAAAATTAAGGCAACACAGTTTCTCAAACAGGATCATAAATATATGGAATAGTCTCCCACAAAATGTTATTGATGCCGGCTCAATAAATTCATTCAAGAACAGATTAGAAAAAGCATGGGCTGATGATCCAGGGAAATTTCACCACTTATTCACCACATGCTACTAATTATTCCTTGTGTTGCTAATTACTTGCACTCAAGCAAAAATGAGAGACAAATAAGTGTTCACACTTCCTGTCTACCAATCGCTATATCGCTATGAGTGCACACTATGACAAATCGATACCCGTCCTGATATAATCTTAGATGTTGCCAGGACCTAGAACTCCAACAGACAAACATTGCGATCCCCGATGGGCACTGCATCCACGACTGTAAACTGAACACCCCCCCACAAGTCCTAGCTATTAAAGTTACAATATTGTGGTAGTCTGCACTGACCTTTCATGTAAGGACCCACATAGACAGGTGGATGTAGATAGAGTGATGACATCAGGGAGTCTAGGTGGTGTAATGGTTAACACACTAGCGCGGAATACAAGAGGTGTGGATTTGAATCCTGCTCTATGCGCAATATTTCCATTTTAATCACCCCGGTGTTATTCATTATTATTCACTATTATTCATTATTAGCCATTATTAGCCAGTACTATGCATTACTATCCAGTACCATCCATTACTAACCAGTACTATCCAGTACTAGCCATTACCATCCATTACTACCCAGTACTATCCAGGACTATCCACTACTGTACATTACTGTCCATTACTATCAGGTACTATCCAGTACCATCCATTATTATCCAGTACTGTCCATTATTATCCAGTACTATCCATTACTATCCAGAACCATCCATTACTATTCATTAATACTATCCATTACTAGCCATTACCATCCATTACTACCCAGTGCTATCCAGTACTATCCATTACTATCCAGTACCATCTATTATTATTCATTACTATCCATTACTATCCCATACCATCCATTATTATCCAGTACTATTCAGTACTAGCCATTACCATCCATTACTAATACTACCCAGTAGGCCGCTACTATCCAGTACCATCCAGTACCATCCATTATTATCCATTACTATTCATTACTATCCAGTACTATCCATTACTATCAAGTACTATCCAGTACTCTCCAGTAGGCCTACTATCCATTATTATCCATTACTATCAAGTACAATCCAGTACCATCCATTATTATCCAGTACTATCCAGTACCATCCAGTAGCATCCATGATTATCCAGTACTGTCCAGTACTCTCTAGTACCATCCATTACCATCCAGTACCATCCATCATTATCCATTACTATCCAGTTCTATCCAATATTATACATTATTCATTATTATCCAGTAGGGCCTACTATCCAATGGTATTCATTATTATTCATTACTATCCAGTATTATCTATTATTATCCAGTATTATTC
Source organism: Branchipolynoe longqiensis (assembly GCA_030323885.1). Taxonomy (NCBI): domain Eukaryota; kingdom Metazoa; phylum Annelida; class Polychaeta; order Phyllodocida; family Polynoidae; genus Branchipolynoe; species Branchipolynoe longqiensis. The sequence goes on along the minus strand of CM059194.1, from coordinate 56,670,954 downwards.
ATTATTAGTATATTACATGACCCTGGCATGATTCCACCTGTCTGCAACCACTTAGGTGTTCCGGCTGGTGATCGACCACTGTGAGAACTCCGTCATCACAGAAGGGTGGAATCACACACACGAGGACCGCTCCGCCTGCGAGGCGACCTTGACTCTTGGCACGTCCTATGAGGATGACGACCTTCTCATGACCTTCAATACGCCGCTCCAATTGGGTGGCCGGAAGCCCAGCGCAGTGAAACTTCCGGTTGGGTTCGAGGAGGGAGGACTGAAGGGATGCATCAAAGACTTCTTCCACACAGGGGAGGTAAGTGTGGCTTTGATTAGTTTCACTTTGTTGTTAGTCATTTCCACTGGCTGGAAGAAGTGTATTTAAAGCATAATGAGTGTTTTTGTTTATATCACAGAGTTCCTCTATATGCGCATTCCCTACTCGGCAGAAGAAACCAGTAAACATAGCCGATAGTGTGAATACTATTAATTATAGATTGTTTGAAATTGTATACATATACCTACATATATACAGCCTATATGTCGATGTAATTAATACGCACCATGCTGTCCCCGGCGGCTGTCTGGGGAACTCGCCGGCTGGTTCTCGGCCGTTCCGCTAGTGGGCGCCCGGCTGGCTATATACTCGGTGTCCACCGGCTGGCCGCGTTAGTCCATCTCAACCGGGCAGTGTAGCCTAGGTTTCTTATTTCAACTTATATTTTTATTTTTCTTCTTTCTTCTACCTTATTACACTTTGATTCCAGAAACGGTAGGGCATTTAGGCCCAGCCAGGTGCATTATCTAATTGTATTGATTCCGATATAATAAATATTGTACCCACCACTTGGCGTGGTATGTCGTGCTATTCTTGCATATATATATATAAATATATATATATATATATATATATATATATATATATATATATATTGCAGCTCCACGACTTGTACGTCGGTGAGCTTGGCCAAGCTGAGGGCTCCGTCGAAGGTTGCCCTACAGAGGCCGCCACCTACCAACTGGGGCGAGCCGACAGCACTGACGCCGGACCGCAGATCGCGTCGTCCAATGAGCGCTGTGAGCGGGACCCGGCGACTGGTGCCACCACATGCACCTGCCTGCCCAGGTGGAGAGGCGTCAACTGCACCGAAGGTACGTCTTCACAACACCCGACACGGCTACACACGGCCGCGCATGCGTGTGTGTGTCTGTCTGGTGACTGTGGCTGTGTGTGCATGTATGTGTGTGTATGTGTGTCTGGGTGTGAGTAGCTGTGTGTGCATTTCTGTGTGTATGTGTGTGTCTGGGTTTGTGTATGGATGTGCGTGTGTGTGTCTGGGTGTGAGTGGCTGTGTGTGCATGTCTGTGTGTGTATGTGTGTCTGGGTGTGTATGGCTGTTCGTGTGTTTGACTGGGTGTGTGTGGATGTGTGTGTATGGCTGTGTGTGTCTGTGTAAATCAATAATAATTGGTCGCTGTTGAAGAACACATGGGGTGGTTTGAGGTTAGGGAAATTCCAAAATGCATATCTTCCGATTAAAGCTACATAGTCCGATAAAGCATCAAATTTTCAAAAGCAAAACACTAAAGCCGTGTTCACACGGGGCAGTTAATTCGATTCATATAAATCGCCTTGCCTAGTTCGGCTCACATTTGGCGTGTGAATGCGCGGCTGAGGCGGGTTAGGGCTGATTCGAATCATATAATTCGGATTTTATAAACCACCTATGAAGGTGGTTTATATGAACCAAATTTTATGATTCGACTTATATCGCCCGTGTGAACGCAACCGACTTACTTGAGGTGGATTAAGGACGTCACACGCATGCGCAATCGAGACCTTAGTTTGTTGACTTTCCGGTCGATCAAAAGCGCATATTATATAATTTGGTCTATGAACCGGATAGAGGTGCACAGATGTTTTTTTCATCATTTATTTATAGGTTTTCACTGCCCAGCAGAAGTTTTTACGGTTCCAAAACAATATGATTCAGTCTATACATATCTAGGTCGAACCCACACTCATGCACAGATATCCACTTCTGCCTTAAACCGACTCAAGCACTGTCCGTGTGAATGCGAAACACTTTCAAACTCGGTCCGTGTGAACGGGCCTCCTATATTATTCGCCTTGTCTAAATCGATTTAAACTTTTCCCGTGTGAACACTGCTTTAGACTCTAGATTTGAACCTATATATTTAACTTAGGCACTGGTGCACTTATTAAGTATTTGTTGTTAGTGTTATATAAAAGGGAATAATATTAATAAGTAAATTTAATAGAACCTCTTAATATTGAAGCCTATGGAGTGAGAGTGTTGGCAAGCACCCCAAAATTAAATTTGTATATGTGCACTTCAGATTTCTCCAAAGTTAGTCCTCTTAAATCAAAGTTACTTGGAGTTTATGTAAGGTAGATTACACGACCAACCTCTCTATTCATGCGGTCTCTATTTATCACAGAAAATGATAGAAACTCAAGACTACCGAACTATGCAATTTTAATTGATTTGTGATGATTTAATGTGTCAGTAGCAAAGGCATATTCACAACCGATGGTCGAGGCCGATGTGCATTTTTGAGGAACTGGGAGCGAAACCCCCCCATAATATAGGGGCTTGAGTGCAGAGGAATCACCAAGTGCACTGGTCTGTTTCATCGGACTGGATTCACATAGCCATATCATGATTGGTGTTTGTGTGTGGGTCTGTGTGAGGGAGGGGCGGGGGGAGTGTTGGTAGGGGGTGTGTGTCTGTGTATATGAGTAGGATAGTAGCTATATTGTCGCACTGTAACTGTGTAAGCACCTGAAAACAATTTCTCTGAGTCTGAGTATCATATTTTTTCATACTAAATCTTTTACAATATGCACCTTTTATCTTCTTCTTTTTTTTTGTGCTTACAATTTCCTGTAAGCATGTGCGACAATTTTGTGTTTAGAGTTAATCATGTTTTTTCTATACTAAGTCTTTTATTTTATAATATGCACTTTTTCATGTTATGCTTAAAGTTGCATAGTCCGATGGTTTTGAGTATCTGACATTATTTTGAGATAAGTATATTAAATTGATCATTATAATCTGCCTTACTTTAGTTTGAAGTAACTTTTAATTGAAATGGCTACCTTTTGAGATATTTGAAATTCAAACATGTGAAAATAATTTTGGCAAGCACGCCAAAACTCTGAGACCATAGACTTCTGCAGTAACAGGTTCTATTAAATTGACTCAGTGTTCCTTTCTATGTGGCAATAAATACTTAATAAGTGCATGAGTATCTAGGTTAGATATGTAGAATCAAATCTAGATAATTGTTTTGCTTTTGAAAACTTGATGCTTCATCGGACTATGCAGCTTTAATTTCTTCATTTTGTGACTGAGTGGGATATTGGGTCATGGTGCTAGCGGCCTGATTTCCCAGTGGGGCAGGACTATAAAGTTGACATGAGTGTGCACTGTCACAAGTGTCAGTGCCCACCCTGATATGACCTTAGATGTTGCCGGAATGTAAAACTCCAACAACCAGCCAAGTATAATGAAGTGTCGCCACCTTCCAACCACAGGTACAACAACACGTGATTACCGGACAACTAAGGCTTACCTCGAATGGACGATGAAGGGGGGTCCATCTGACAACAGGAAGGAATTCCTTCAACTCAGCTTCCGCTCTAGAAACCCCAATGGATTGCTGTTTTTCACCGAGAGCAGTACAACCCTGGAACGATGTTTTCTGCAGGTATCACTACAATATTTCCAAAAGATACAAGATATTCACACATATGGTGTTCTCTGTGGCGGAGTGGTTAGAGTGTCTGACTTTTTTCTAGGTCAGACTCCTAATCTGAGGGTCGGCGGTTCGATTCCCCGTGCCCCCAGCTCTGCCAATTTGGATTTTCACCGCTGTGTATAACTTACAGCATCATCAAGGCTGTTGATATCATACCATGTCTATGTGGTGTGGGAGGTTAAAAATCCCTTGGGTCCGTTAAAGTGTGTAGCTGGCTTCTAATCGACCAGGCAGTGAATGAGAAGACCAGTCGTCTGTGAATGGGATTTCCCCTGCTTGGGACAACTAATGTGCCCCCCCCCCCCCCAAAAAAGAGAGACAAATAAGTGTTCACTCTTCCTGTCTACCATTCGCTATATCGCTATATCCTCTGTCCATGTTTGGGTTTCATTGAGGTTTGAGCCGTGTAAGGGTATGTTTTGAGAACCCACTTCCTGTGTGGGATTCGAACGTAGGGTTCGAATCCTGGCCGAGTGAAACCAATGATTTGTGAAATAGATACTAGTCAGTATCGAGCCTGGCACTCAGCATCATTAAGATAAAACATTGAGCAGTGGAATGGGGGAAAAGACAAGTGTTTTGGTTTAGACAATGTAATGTTTTCATCGGATTATGCTAGGTTCCTCTGGATATGCTGTTCAATATCGTCAATTGATGAGTAGTAAAGGCGGTGACTGATAATACGTTTAATATATATAGCTGTATATAATAATAATAATAATAAATGAACCAATATTAAGGTGGGTGCTCGACTCCAAATCCCGGAACAATATATAAACTATTAATAATAATTAGTTCCGCCGTGGTTTATATTACTATAATAAATTATACTTCATATATACATAAATATATATAGTATATTTATAGTTGCTAAATAATTACCATTATATATTGTGTCCCTCCCAACTTGTATACAATAGCCATTAACCCATGCCCGTCTCTACGCACAACATTTATAATGCCATTTCAATGACTATTTACGTTTATATATATATTGAGGTTCTATTGGAGGAGAAGGAGAAGCAAGGAGGACTCCAATGGGTTGAGTGTCTTTATTTTCTCTTGACACGGGAGAAATTGGTGTATCGTCAATAAATAAAAAACTTTTCCGAGCGAGTGAATCAGCGTAGTTGGAACATAAGTACCAGGGTTCCCCGGTGGCGGCGCCACCATCGCCCCCTAGGCTCTGGCAAAATCCTAGCTGATATCGAACTGGAGGGAAAACGAGCGTATAATAATATATAATGATAATCATAAGAATACATCCAGGCGAGGATGTATACACGTATAGGAATATACTCACTATATATATATATGTATATATGGCATGTATAACATATTATGGTAGTATAAAGGTGCGGAGAGGAATTATTATTATTATTTTTGTACCGATTATTCTATATATTGTTCCACTACTCATGCTCGACCAGTGGCGCCACCGTCGGTCCTCCCCGTCCCTAACGGATGCGGGAAACCTCACTCGCACTGTGGGATTTGTTATACCCCCGTGAAAGCCAAGTCTTACCACGTCCATTAGGGATGGAGAGAACCGGTGGCGGCAGCACCGGTCTCAAGTGTGAGGTGGTGGAGGCAGAACATAGAATAATCGGTACATATATATATATATATACATATTTGTATATATATATATAATAAACAAGTAATTCCTTTCCGCACCTTTATAATCTACTCGTATAATACATTATACATCGCACATATGTATTATATATATGGATAGTGATAAGCACCTAATAGTGTATTCCCCCCCCCCCCCCCTCCTGGGATGGGGGTGGTTCCAGCATGCTCTGCTCCCCCTCCCCCCCCACACACACACCCGCACACTCCTTACGCTCGGAACTTACAGGTTAACTTACAGATCCTCTTCTGGCTGATCAATGCCCTATTGGGTCTCTAAGGCCAGTTCGTTATGGCAAAAAAAAAGAACTATTTTTTTGCACACATATGGAGGTTGACGGTGCCCTGAAGTCATATAACTGTGGGTGTCCTCTCCAATGTCTATCTATAATATATGTATATATATATATATAAATATTCAAACAAATACAATAGAAGCTATTCTTTCTCTTTTACTCCCTTTCAGATAATTGACAGTCACTTGACCTTCACCTTTGACCTTGGCTCGGGAGATCGCGTCTTATCTTTGGACCACCTTAATGTCACAGACGGACTCTGGCACACGACTTATGTCAGTCGCTATGGCAACCAAGTGGTACTCACTGTAGATGGTGGCGAAGGTCGCTACTACACTGAGACCGAGGCTACTGATGACTTCCGGTTGCTTCTACTTCAAGGAAACGTCGCTGGTGGCGCTACTGTCAATTACAGACGTTTTCATCCCATTCCGGAAGTCGGCAACAATATTCACAAAAGTGAGGTTTCACTTAGAATCAGTTTTTTTATTCCATTCAAAGTGATCGCATTTAAAATCATTATTATTTTTATTTCCCATTAATTCAGTGAGTTTTTATATTCTAGGTATGCATTAACTTGGTTATTCAGATAGCTTTTTATATTTGATTATAATGAAATCTGATTAATGTTTACCATTAATTGTCTCCAGAACTGTTATACGTATAGGTAATGAGAGGCGGTTAGCTGCCCGATAATGTAAACCTGGCATATAGCAGGCTGGTCAGCAGGTTTCACATGTAGTAATATTAATATGGTTAGTCTAATTCTATAACCATACTCTGTAAATCATAAAAATCAACCAACTTTGCTTAGCAATGAAAAAAAAGGCACCTTGATATATAGTGATGAGCAAATAAAACAATGTTTACTATATATAAAATAAAACAAATTGTACTACATATATAAATTAAAACAATGTTACTATATGTATATATATATATGTATATATATATATATATATTTACATACACACATGAACGCGTAGCGGTCTACATACATATACAAATATGTGAGATAGAGAATATGGGCAAGTATATATATATATATATATATATATATATGTAAAACAAGTAGACAACTACCGATATCTGGGAGTGGATCTAGACAGACACCTAAATTATGACCTCTGCATAACAAATACTATCAAAAAAGTAAACCATAAAATATGGCTACTGGCTAAACTAAGATACTACATGACTGAAAGCATGGCAATTAAAATATATAAAGGCATGATCCTCCCCTACTTTGACTATGGCGATGTAGTATACATGGGAGGAAATACAAAACTATTAAACAAACTACAGGTGCTACAAAATAGAGCCCTCAAAGTATGCCTTCAGGTGAACAAAAGATATCCCACAATCGAATTAGACAAAAAATGCAATGCAACACTACTAACGAGTAGAAGGGAAATGCACCTCAAAATACTGGCACACCATTACACCACCAAACCAGGCTACACAGCAACCCCCCGTAGGGACACCAGGCAAATGGCAGCCCCAGTGCTACTGACAACAATAAGTCACACCAAAATTTATGAGAAGTGTACTGGCCATGGCGGCACATGCCTGGAATAATCAAACCACACAACAACGGGCAATCGAAAGCATGGACCACTATAAAAGGTCCTTAAAGAAAACATAATACACAACCACCTACTGAAGAAACAATATCTCACCTGATCTTGGGCGCAGTCACTGCTTGCTGTGTTCTGGCACAAAAGCAAAAGACCGGCCAGAAAAGATGGGAGATATTACAAATACGGAAACTAGCCCTACTAAGTACTAAGGAATTCGAAATGACTATCACCATAGGGCACAGTCCGTCAGGGTATGTGTACTGGCACAAACCAAAGCAGAACCAGACAGGCCACGGTCATGCATCCGAATCACCCTGAAATACAAAATGGCTAACCATACAACACAGCCATCCCACCTAGTCGCAGTCCTGAAGGGCCCAGGGGTGTTCTGGCACACTGGTGTACTATCTAAGGACAGGGCATGGGTGAAAGGATGCTGTAACAAACCACAATGGGATGGGATCCTCTCCCACGGGCCTGTATGTCATCTACGTAGATGTACATAGTAGGCTAAGTTATCATATACAGGTTAGGAAAAAAACTTGAAAATAAAAAAAAACTAATATAGAAACTACTAACACCCAAAACCACAAAGGTTGGCCCGAGAAAGATCAGGTAAAGACTCCTGAGTGCGGGACCAGACCAATCCAGTATCACAGCTGTCCAGCGTTGAAAACAAGCACCCTCACGGGAGCTTATACGTTATGGGCAGAATAAAAATCTTGACGGACGGAAACGGAATGGAGGATACATCTGAGACGGAAACGGAATGGAGGATACAACTTTATTTCACATAGTAAGTCAATAGTCAGTATCTGGCTGGGTGCAAAGTGCCCTACCGGAATAAAATATAAAATTGTTACAGGCCGGCGTCACAGAGCAGAGTGAGGCAGCCGGCGAGCGGCAAGTGGGCTGTGTAAGTGGGTGCCGCGGCTGTTACAATAGCTGGCCCCCCCCACCCGGTTTGCCAAACCGGAGGGGGGGGTCTCCCCCGTGCGCCGCCTACATCCGCATATACGTAGTATATACGTTGGTGTAAGCTACGCACTGAGACGGAAACGGAATGGAGGATACAACTTTATTTCACATAGTAAGTCAATAGTCAGTATCTGGCTGGGCGCAAAGTGCCAAGTCCCAGGGACCCACCCAGACAGAGTTAAGTGGCAGCTGAAAGGGCTGAAGCCACCCGCATGTCAGCGATGATCCGATCAGACAGGGGGCGGGATATGTATTTGTAAATTGCATCTGAGGACCAGTCCCCACTGGTCCTAATTTTGTCGATCGAAACTCCTTGTAAGGCCAGATAAGTACAGCCACCTCGCCGAAGCGAGTGGCATGAAAAATTGTCTCTGGCAAGACCCGCCAAGGAGGCGAAGTGCTTAATGGTCGACTGCAGCGTTGGGTAGTCAAGCGGAGCATAGCCACTGGGCCCAGAAGGGACCTGGAATGCCGGTTCACTGGGGCCCACCTTAGCCTGGGCAAAGTGCTTTTTTACCCAGAATACGGCACACAGTTCAGTGTTCGGCACACATGCCACGGGTATGAGGAGCTCACGCTCCGAGAATTGAATCGTTTTTGAGTGGCAAACTTTTACCACCATACCCCAGTTATAAAAGGCGAAATCTGAGCGCAGCAAAACCGATTCGGAGGCGGTGATCTGGCACTTGCGCAATAGCGCCCTGAAAGCCAGCAAAAGGGCAGCACGCGTACAAACGTGGCCCACGCTTTCCGACATAAAGGCGAACATTTTAATTAATTCGGCAGGCAGAAGGGGTGCTGCACGCTTGACCGCACAACCAAGAGTGCGCTTAGTACCCCCCAGGACAGTACGTATTTGATGTGAGGTGAAATCAATAGGGTCACTGCCCTCAGATTTGAGAAAGAAATTAAGGGCGCTCAGGTAGTTTGAAATAGATGAGTACTTAAGAGTTCGAGCTAACCAAACGATGTAGATAGCCACCTGAGAGGGGGGGCATGGCAAGGGCGCAAGGATCCCCCTGAACTCGTCTATAAAGGCGAGATATTTCTTGAGCTGCATCGCCCTAGTTGAGCGGGAGTTTGTCGAGTAATAGCGGTCGCCCGTAGCCCTAGCCGCCCCCCTCAAGCGATCCAGACCTGGAAACGAAGAGGAGTTAGTTAGAAAAGAGCGAGGTGCAACATAAGCGGCCCACATGATCGGCACAATTTACCCGGTTCCTACTAACCGGATCTCTCCACCTGCTTAGGGCATCACAAATAATGTTATCACTACTTCTGACATAAGCAGATTTAATCTCGAAATTATAGGTAATTGATAGCCAGAAGAGCTCTTTTACGTATAACATGATATGCTTATTTACACAGCGCCCGGTAGATAGGGCGGCACGGACAGTATTATTATCTGTTACAAAGACTATACAGTGATCCCTCCATAAATGACACCAGCGTCTGGAGGCGGCAACGACGGCCCACATTTCTTTCATGTTAATATGCAACTTATCGATATCAGGGGAACAGCCGGAAAAATGATGGCCCAGCTCCTCCGCCAAAGTGTGATCTGGGGCAAAACTACCCACCAACCAGTCGTCCGAGTGGGTGGCTCCAAAGCCCCAGTTAGACGCGTCGCTATACACTGAAAGGGTAGTGGCGTGGACGCCCAGCATTTTTGCAAAACCATTGAAGGAATCCACAAAGGTGAGCCACCAGCTCAACTCAGAGTGGAACTCGTTATTTAGCCTAAATTTATAATATGGTTTTTTCAGCTGGCGAATAGCGTCGTAGACCCTGGTGGAAAAGGAGCGCCCACCCCGGACGACCGTCGAGCAGTGTGCCAAGCGTCCACCCAAGCGTTCAAGTTCCCTGCGGGACGCCTTCTTTCGGCCCAGGAAGAGACGCAGCACGTGTTTTAGCTTAACAATCTTGTCCACCGGGAGTCTGAGTTGCAAGTTTACAGTGTCTATATCTATCCCCAAGAACCTTAGGCATTGGGCTGGAGCGGGCAGTTTGGAGTAACTCAGGTAGAAGCCTAGACGGCGTAAAACTTTCATTATTAACAGCTGATTCTGAAGGCAGTCCTCGAAGTCAGTGCCTAGAACAGCAAAATCGTCAAGATAATTAACAGTGCGAAGGACCCCATCCCTGCGAGCACAACGTACAATGAAGTCAGAGATTCTACTGAAGATGAAGGGACTCGAGGAGAGGCCCATACACAGACGATTGTCCAAGAAAATTGTTGTTCCCTCACCGAAGTCCCAAGATAAGGCCTGGCGAGGCCGGTCGGTTGGGTGTATAGAAATCACCCTGTAGGCATCCTTAATATCTACAGAGGCAATGAACTCGCCTTGGATCATCATTTTGACAAGATCATCAACACCCTGGTAAGAGAATTTCTGTGTAATGTCATAGACAAAGTTATTTACTGAGATATCTGTCGGCTTACTACAATCGACAATCATTCTATAGCCAGCAGCAACAGATTTAGGGACTGCAAAGATGTTATGAGTACATACGGGAGCTACATCGGCGTAGCTTATATAGCCCGCGGCGAGCTCTGATCTAAGCTTATCATCAATAAAGTTCTTTGTTTCAAAAATGGAGCGGGGTGGGTGGCTAACAGAATAGTTGGCGGTACAAGTTGGATTAATTACTTTAAAGCCAAATATGGCGCCGCGCATAATAAAGTCGCAATCAGGGTCGAAATTGCCCCTGGCGAAGCAGTCACAAAATGCCCGACAAGGCTTGAATTGGGTGGCTCGGCCTGCTATAAAGTGTGTGCAGCAGCAAGTTGCTTCAAAGCAAGCCAAGGTAACAGTAAAATTGCTTGATTCAGACGAATAATTATCGGAGGCGGAAACAGAAAGGCCTCTTTCGCATGGAGAAATAGTTAGCCAATTGCGGCCGATGCTCGCCCAATTAGGACAAACAGCCCCGGCACCCGCCAGAAGCGTGGCAGTGGGAGCGTGACCGCCCCCCCCCTCAGGAAGCTCCTCCCCCGAGAGCGACACGCGCGTCTCGTCACAAAGGGCGAAGGTAGTGGGGTCGCCGTAACTGGTGGGTGTGATGGGGCAATTAGTAAGGTGGTTATCAAGAAACCCACAAAGGTTCAGGCTAATTGAGCTGGGTGCGCCATAGTGGCGACGGGCCATTAAGCCGCTGGGACACATACCTACACCCGGAACTAGTGAACAGTGAGTCTCGATATTAGTTTGGTTAACACAATGGGGGGCAGAGCACTCAGCCCCAGTTAGTGGTACGGGGTCACAGGGGCAACAGGTTGAACAATTGATTGAAGGTGCGATAACCATATTAACATAAATAACACGTTGCTTCCTTCTCCCTCTGCTCCTCCCCCTAGGAATTCACTCCTTACGGCACTTAGCCCTGATATGGTACTTCCTCCCACAACGGGAGCACCAGTGTCCGAAATTACAAGTCTTATCGTCGCGTCCACAACCCTCATCCTTGTTGTGGGCGAAGCAGGGCTTCTTCCCATCCTTGGTGTACAATTGTCTGGTAGAGCCCTGACTCGCCCTGCCCGTTGAGTTGTTCCCCTTGGAGTGTTGACTGTGCATTGATTCGAAGGCATAGTGCTTTAGAGCCAGCTCAGGATTCCCTGCGCAAAAGGCAACATAGCCATCCACCGTCGCAAGCTTTCGTATTGCGAGGTCATAGCCCGCATGCGCCTGGTCCTGGAATCTGCCCGACTTGGCCTTCCCTGCTATATACTTGAGGTGTTTGACGAACCGGCGCAAGTCTTGTAAGTCCAAGTCTTTTTTGTCCAGAACCCATGCGCATGATGCCTCAACAATCTCGAAGGGGGACAGCTTTTTGAGGTCTTTGCGGTCCTCGACATAGCGCTTAATTGACCACTTACTTCTCTGGCGCCTTTCCCGACTCGTTGTTCTGTATGAAGACGAACTAGAGCTTGTCGACCGCCGATGACGGTGGCGATGGTGTCGCTCCCTCGAGCCACTGCGCCTCCTGCTGTGGCTCCGGCCCCGTTTCCGTCTTTTTTACAGGCCGGCGTCACAGAGCAGAGTGAGGCAGCCGGCGAGCGGCAAGTGGGCTGTGTAAGTGGGTGCCGCGGCTGTTACAATAGCCGGCCCCCCCCACCCGGTTTGCCAAACCGGAGGGGGGGGGGTCTCCCCCGTGCGCCGCCTACATCCGCATATACGTAGTATATACGTTGGTATATATATATGGATAGTGATAAGCCCCTTATCGCCTGTAATAAGCTCTGTAGTGCTCCTCCTCCCCCCCCCCACCCCCGGGGTGGGGGTAGGGGTAGGGGGGGGGGGCCCTCCATGCACCGCTCCACCCCCTGCGCGGGGCTTGACACGCCACTCGCTGGGAAGTTTTTTAGTAAAGAAAATTGTATTATATATATAGTAACATTTGTTTTATTATATATTATATATATAGTAAACATTGTTTTATTTACTTATCACAACACAATATGTCAGGGTGATCTGACAAAATGTCAGGGTGACCATATATATATGTATATGTGTGTGTGTGCGTGTGTGTATGCCAGTGAGTGCGCTGTACAGCAATGGGTAGTGTCGTAAAGAATCAGTGGTGGTGCCACCGGTGTTAATGTCAGGTACAGAGATGACAATCGCAGCCGCAGGGTAAATGAGAGGAATCTCAGTTGTTATTTATATCCACATAATATTATTATACAAGATATAGTTATATATTATGATATAGTTACATATTGATTGGGATTGGTTCCACGACCTTCCTTCGGCACTAGAAGCGAGTGTTCTATCCACTCTTCTTATTTGACCAGATTTGACGTAGTCTATGCGCAAACAAAGAAACAACAAAAAAGGACCATCTGCATCTAGAGCACACCGCCATTTTGCTCTGCAGGTGACCAGACAGGATGGCCGAATGAGTTGAGCATCAGTTTCCCGTGTTGGTATATCATGGGGTTCGAACCCATGGTCGAGACAAACCAATGAGTTAAAAAATTATATATGTCACTTCCCAGCGAGGCGCTATTAGGATAGGGCAAGGAATGGTTGGCTCAGTGTCAGGATAATGTGATTGAGTGGGATATCAAGTCATGATACTGGCAACCTGGTCTCCCAGTAGGGCAGCACTATAAAGTCACCATGACTGCACACTGTCACAAGTCGTTACCCATCCTGATATGATCTTAGAACAACCAACCAACTCCGCAGGTTACCTGACGGACATCCGCTTCTCGGCCTCCAGGCCCGGCGACCACCCGCTGGCCATGACCATGTCGGAAAACGCCCAGAGCGCCGGAACTCTCCAGGACGACAACGCCGATGACGTCAGCATCGGGCCCTCACCCGACCCGCCCTGTGACGTCACGCGGTGCAGGCAAAACCAGACTTGCCTTGATCTCTGGCGAGTTACCTATTGTGGGTGAGTAGGGCTACCACTGCACCGAGAGGAAGGATGGGCGTGACAGTTAAAGCTGCCTAGTCCGATGAAAACACAAATTTTTTAAACCTAAATAATTATCTAGATTTGATTCTACATATTTAACTTAGAATAACTTAGATGCTGGTGCACTTATTAAACTAAACATTTGTCACCAGGTAGAAGGGACTACATCGGCAATTTAATAGAATATGTTACTGCAGAATCCTATGATGTCAAGAGTTTTGGTATGCTTGCCAAAATTAATTTAACATGTTCGCACTTCAGAATATCTCAAAAGTTAGCCATTTAAAATCAAAGTTCTTTCAAACTAAAGTAAGGTGGATTATAATATAATAATAATAATCATCAACCTAATATATTTATCTCAGAAAATGACAAAAACTCAAAACCATCGGACTATACAACTTTAGCTAGAAGGTGTGGCGGAATATGTCATTTTAACCAGTGTGCTCCACCTGTGGGAGAACTGGGAACTACTGGGACACGCCATGCACCACCTGGTGTAGAAAATTAGCATTGCTAGGAAGTTCAGGACGATTACAAAGATAGGATTTTCTAAACTAAAACGCTTACCTAGGTTTGATCCTGCATTTCCTAACTTAGATACTGGTGCACTCATTGAGCAATGATTTCTGCATAGAAGGAATACTAATAAACTTAGAACCTTTACCAGACAGTTACTTTCTTGCAACCAATTAACATGCCATCCAACATGGGTGTGTAAACAAACAAAAAACACCTGGTCTGTGACGTCACATACACATGCTCAATATTCCTCCTGTAGGTGCAGCCTCGACCAGGTGGTTGGCGCGGCAGGGCAGTGCTCGGCCCGGCGTGACTGCTCGGTGAGGGACTGCGGCAAGGGCGGCGTCTGCGTGCCCTTGAGTGACCTTGACTCCCGCTGCTACTTCCGGCCGTCGGCCAGGCTGGAGGAACGCGTCACGCTCGCCGGAAGTGCACTCGGCATCATCATCGCCGCCTTTTTGTTAATGCTGCGTGAGTTTGCCATGCGATGTGGTGATATTATTCAGTTCAATAGAGGAGATCACCGTTCCGACTGTGCAGGCGCTGAAAACGGCGTTAGCAAAAAAGGTGTACGACTATTGAGTTTGGTGATACGCGTGGGGCAAAACTTCGATTTCATTCAAAATTAATTTGTTTAAATACATAACAATTTGGCACAAACATGGATGGATGGATGCAATATAATAATATAATGAATATGTTTAAGACACAACTCTCCATAATTAAGCATTTTGAGCTAAGAAACATACAATTTCAGTCACTTTACAGGCTGATGTTTACATCACCATTGATTAGACATAAGTAATTCTTGTTCTAAATATTAAAATGTCAAATGTGTCAACAAAAACTTGTTTCAAAGAAATATATAACCAATGTCTGATTAACCCTACCCATGTCCTAGCCCAACAAATGTTATTAACCATAGGATATAAATAAAAACATGAATACAATGAGTAAAACTGACTCTGGCTATGGCTCTAACACTAGTCTGAGTGCCCAGATTTTTCTCAATCTAAATGCAGATGGTATAAAATGTGCTGATTAGATTGATCTAAATGCAATGCTAGATAAAAGATTAACATCTTAATTTATTATATATATATTTTTAGTTGGTATTCTATGTTTCAAACAAGAGCTGAGATGAGCTGAAACTAGCACATTTCATAGCTGCACCCAGTGTCTTAGCATTAGCCATGTGCTTTGTGGGTGGTTTGTTTTTCTTCCACACATCCTACAATGCATCGCGCGGCTGGAATGGTGATCTAGTCTATATGCCGGCGAGACGAAGTGGTACTCATGCTCTGCCACGTTGGACACTCTTGGCGGTCAACTGAAGCCTTATTACTATAAAGACCTCACATTTTGGTGAAATGTCCTCACCTACAACTAGTTAGAGATGATGTATTTGGAAATGAGGGTGTGATAGAGTCATTCCGATTCCATCCGCAACTCATTATAAACATTTTGAGGGAAACTGGGTTGTTTTAAAAAAAATTCATTTTTAACTTGAAAAGTCTTTTACTTGTGATTTTACCACAGTTGTATGCTGTTTTGGCATACATTTCTGTGCTCTATTTTACCTGTTTGAAATGTAATTTTTTACTCAGATATGTTTAACCACTGTATGACCCCCAATAGCCGATGTTTACATTTTGTGCTGGGGATCGCTAAACAAGCAAACAAACAAAAATATTACTATAAAGCGCGATCTCGCCCAGCCCCCCCCCCCCCCCGAATGTAATGGATGTTAATGTCCGCTGCCTCTCACACACATTTTACTTGATTCTCTAAACGGTGTGACTGTACACCAACACTATTTAAATGTACATAGCATACGAGACTTCCTTAGAACTGAAAAGCACTAACTAAAATGCTAGAATTCCTGACGACAGTTGTATCCTATCCTCTTGTAACTATTGTTACTTATGGTGTTTTTAATATACATTTTATAATCTTTTGACACATTAGTTTCTAGAAAAAATAGTGACATCGTGAATTCTGCTGTCAATCATCGTGTCACTGTTCTTTTCCAGTGTTGCTGCCGTCAGTCATCATGTCACTGTACTTTTTCAGTGTTGCTGCTGTCAAACATTGCATCACTGTGATTTCCAGTGTTGCTGCTGTCAATCATTGTCACTGTGCTTTCCATTGTTGCTGCTGTGAATCATCGTGTCACTGTGCTTTTTCAGTGTTGCTGCTGTCAAACATTGTGTCACTGTGATTTCCAGTGTTGCTGCTGTCAATCATTGTCACTGTGCTTTCCATTGTTGCTGCTGTCAATCATCGTGTCAGTGTGCTTTTCCAGTGTTGCTGCTGTAAAGCATCGTGGCACTGTGATTTCCAGTACTGCTGCTGTCAATCATTGTGGCAGTGTGCTTTTCCAGCGTTGCTGCTGTCAATCATCGTGTCACTGTGCTTTTCCAGTGTTGCTGCTGCTTGCAATCGTCTTGTCTGATAGGACACCTCGGGAAATCTGGAAAACTGACGAAGACCTGGAAAATCACATCCGTGAAAACACAATTTGCTATGAAGTTGAGGGAGCAGGTATAGTTTATGCATATATTTGTCTTCGGGAACAAAATACAGTGAAGCCCTGTTATAATGCGATTTTTGTGGTCCATAACATATTATTGTGAAGAAAGCGGGGCCACGCTAAATTGGGATTCAATTGACTGACTTACCTTTGAATTAAAGAATTCCTGGTCCCATAATGCACAACTTTGTATCCGAATTCGCGCTAAATCCGGGCGCGATAAATCGGAGTTTCATTGTAGTACTCAATAGGAATGGTTGATTTTTGTGTGTGTAAATGATTTATTCATCAATTTATGTCCTTTCTTTCTCCCAATGCTAAAACAACGGGGTTCTTCTACGATTCGTATTATAATTACAGATGATTCACACAAAACTATATTCAAGAATGCAGGAACTTCTTTTTGTGATTTGCCTTGTAGTAATGTCGAAATAAAACCAAAAGTATAAGAACAAAATCAGCTTACTAGTAGGCTTACAATAGGTGAATTTTTATTTTACATATTGGGTGAATCTTTCTGGAATTGTCTTCTTTTTTTTTAAATTTCAGAAAGAGGGGCATTCGCTAATATTCTGTGTATATGCATGGTTGTTAAATTGCTATCTAATTCAGTGTTTGATGCTACCATCTATCAAATATAGAATTATTAATAGGGATATATTACAAAGCGGGTCGAAAGAAAAGATGTGTTTTTTGTTAATGGGGGTATGGGGTGGTTGTTTGTGCGTGCGTGGAATTTAGGGATACAGCAAACATTGGTTCTTGATTAGGTCAATCGGTGCTTAAGCACTTATTTGTAGCACTGTATCTACCTTTCTACCCCACATCCCAACAACATTAGGACCTTCTCTGCTCTTCTACCCCCCCCCCCCCCCTGCCCAACCAACTTGTAGCATCCCATCCATTGCTAATCTACCAGACTTACACTTTTGCTCAATGCCTGTAACCGCTTTGCCAATGGAAATTAAATCCAGGCATGTGATTTCTCTGGTTTTAACCGAAATTCCGGGGGCTTTCTGGCCACCCAAACCGGAATTCCAGGGTTTTTTTAATTCGGGTTTTTTTTCTGGCCACTGGAACACCTCTGAAATACACTATTTGCATCCCTCTCGCGACTCAGTGAGATGCTGGGTGTCCCCACCATAACCTATCAAAGAAATTCAGGTTTTTTTCCAGCACCCAATCACATGCATGTAAATCATAATGGCCCATGCACCTACACTCATTAACCTACCATCCTGGTCACCTCCATTACATTACTATCAGTATACAGTATGTATGGGCAAAGAATTAAATATGTTATTTAGAGACGAAAGGTTCAATTCCCTGTGACCCAACCTCTGCCAATTTGGATTTCCACTGATGTGTATAACTTACAGCATCATCAAAGGCCAGTTGCTCTCATACCATGTCTATGTGGTGTGGGAGGTTAAAAATCCCTTGGGTCGGTAAAAATGTAGGGCTCGGGTTTTCTATCAACAAACTGTCTCATGGTGAAAACAAGTCTATTCATACTTATCTGTGATAGGCAGTATACATTTTCAAGAAAGAAAAAAAAGCAAACCATAAGACTGTCTACATTCTCATGCACCATCCCAATACTAACCCTTATCATCATCATCATCATCATCATCAATATCAGCAGTGACCGAATCGGCAGAGCGCGGGCTTCCCTTTGCAGAAGGTCGAGAGTTTGATTCCCGGTCGAGTCAAACCAACTACTTATAAAATTTATATGTGTCGCTACCTAGCCCAGCGATCGGCACAGGGCAAGGACTGGTTAGCTTGGTATCAGGATAATATGAGTGAGTGGGATATCGGATGATGATACTGGGGGCCTGGTCTCCCAGTGTGGCAGCACTATAAACTCGTCATGAGTGCGTACTGTCACAAGTCAGTACCCATTCTGATATGACCTTAGATGTTGCCAGGACGAAAAAAATACAACAAACAAATAATCAACGTCATCGTCGTCATCATCATCATCATCATCATCGGATTGCACAAAATAACTGTATCCAAGGATGACTGGAAAACAAGTGCTTTGGTGCTGACAAATGAGGCATTTTAATAGACATAAATATTTACCGATTATTATTTTATAAATAGCGCGTTCATTTATACCCCAGTCACACTACTGCTTGCGACCACTTTGTGACCACAAAAAAGGGTCGTAGAATGGTCCTCATTGATCGCCAACCCCCTTGTGAATATTTTGGTCAAAAGGAGGTTGCAGCTACTGCACTAAGAACCTCCTTGTGACCAAAATGGTTGCCCAGAGGTTGGCGACCATTGGTTTGGTCGCAAGGAGGTTGCCTGTGACTGTGGGTTCTTTGGTTCAGAGTGGTTGCAAAGTGGTCGCAAGCTGTAGTGTGACTGGGGTTTTAGTGGGCCGGAAATGATTGGGTTGCAGGAGTGCTGTACAACTGCAGGTTCTGTACGGAGCCTAGAAAGTCTTGAACTTCATCTACTCCATTTCAAGGCCTTGAAAAGCCTTGAATTTAACTTATTTTGGGTAATTAGTCTTTAAAAGCCTTGAATTCCATTTAACTGTCTGCACTGATTTAAATTAGTCCGAAATCGCCAATCGCCATTATTGATTTTCCCTGAAATCCAAATGAAAATAGTCTTGAAAACCTATTTTTTTTAAACAGCCTTGAAGAGCCTGGAAATAGCCTTGAATTCAACAACTTCACATGTGTACGGACCCTGTGACTGCCTTTTTCCTCAGGTGATGAGTTGCCACTAGTGGCAGATATCGGAACGTTGAAGGTGTCACTAGCATCACTTGAAGGCTCGCTCAGGTCGTCGGAACCATATGGAGGTATACTCCTCAGAGGTATGTACACACAACATCAGTGGATGGCCGAATGAGTTGAGCATCCGGCTCCCATTTTGGTAGATCATGGGATTTGAACCCATGGGTTCGAACTGGTCAAGTCAAACCAATGACTCAAAAATTGATTCTTGTTGCTTCTTAGCCAGGTACTCAGCATTATTAGGATAGGACAAGGACTGGTTGGCTCAGTGGCAGGATAATGTGGCTGAGTGGGATATCAGGTCATGGTGCTGGCAGCCTGGTCTCCCACCAGAGAAGCACTTAAAGTCACCATGAGTGTGCACTGTCACAAGTTAATACCCATCATGATATGACCTTAAATATTGCCAGGACGTAAAACTCCAACAACCAACCAACCAATCAATGGTACTGCAGACTTCTGGTATTGCAGATACATCCTTATCTCCACAATATCGTATCATATTAAGTGATTCAACTACCCCTACTCATGTTAATTGAGTATATTGTCGTGGGGGTGATGAAAATGGGAAATATTGCGCCTAGAGCGGGACTCGAACCCACATCTCTTTGCATTCCGGGCCAGTGTGCTAACCATTACACCACCTAGGCTCCCTGATATCAACACACTACCCACGCCTACCTGTCTATGTGGTTACTTGCCTGAGAGGTCAGTGCAGACCACTACACTCGTCCCCGTGGAATTGTAAGTCTTTTAATGCTTACAATTACATACATACAGGCAATGCACTAACACATACATACACAGGGTAGGTTCAACAACCATACAGCGCAAAGCTTGTACAGGATCCTGATCACGGCAACCAGTGTTGTGGGGGACTCGAACCCACATCTCTTTGCATTCCGGGCCAGTGTGCTAACCATTACACCACCTAGGCTCCCTGATATCAACACACTACCCACGCCTACCTGTCTATGTGGTTACTTGCCTGAGAGGTCAGTGCAGACCACTACGTTATATTCTAATTAACCATCGCCACATCACCTGGCAGACAATTCCACCACACTTTTCCCCCGTTCCTTCTGGCCTACCTAATTAACCAGGTTCCCACATTAGGAACTTTAGGACTTCTCCAATGGGGGGTGGGAGGGGAGCATTGTCGGCCCCTGATCAACGATCAAGGGCATTGTCCAATGCCACGATTACACCTCTAGAACCCACCTGCTGGCCAAGAGAGGTACTTCTTCATGCTCATATCATTCTTAATACCCCTGTCACACTACAACGTAACGAGCCAACGTGAGCCTAACGTGATGATTTTTCGTCATTACGTTGCCGTACGTTGGGTTACGTTATGATGACGTCATAATGACGTTAGAGTGACGTCGAGCTACGTCATGTTACGTTGTGTTACGTCGGCGCGCGTCAAGGTTTTGAACCTGTTCAAAACTTTCGACGTATCTCGACGTGAAGCCGTTACGTCGGGATGACGTCACAATGACGTTAGGTTGACGTTCCGCGATCGTTATAGCAGCGTAAATGACGTTAGAGTCACGTTATGTCACGTCAGACCGACGGCCCGTGTGGGAGCAACGTGTGGGCAGCGTTTTGCACGTTACGGTCACGTTACGGTCACGTTATGGTCACGTTACGGTCACGTTACGGTCATGGTTACGGTAACGTTACGGTCACGTTACGGTCACGTTACGGTCACGTTACGGTGTCGTTACGGTCACGTTACGTCCACGTCGCACCCGTTACGGCGACGTTACGCTCACGTTACACTAACGCCCGGTCACGTCGCCAATTACCCCTCCCCCCTAACGTTGTCACGTTACAGCTAAGGACACGACCTACAACGACGTTACTTTCACGTTACGCTCACGTCCACAATTTGCATATTACGCCCATAACGTCAACGTAATATCATTATTTTCACATTGTGCCTACGCTGACGTAGTCACGTCGTAGTGTGACAGGGCCTTTAAACCCTTAAAGGGCGTGTCTAAGCAGTGCTATTCTGTTACTTTAACCAAATTTAGAAGATTAAAGTATGAGCACGACATTGCATTAATTTCCCCCCTTCACCCCAACCCAAAAGGACCCCATAGAGGACTTGATAGAAATGGTAATGGTCATTAATAATTTCAGCTGGTTTTTGGCGTTCAGGAATCCTGTTTGTTTGAACCCTGGCCAAGTCAAACATATTACTTAAAGATTTATAATTTTTGTTACCTAGCCTGATTCTCAGCATTACTAGGATATGGCAAGGAGGTGGGAAATGAGGAAGACCAATGATCTATGATTCAAATTTCCCCTGCTTAATCAGCGATTGTAAAAAGTAAGAACAAATATTTTACTAATTTGTTATATATATTATATATATATTATTTATGTATATTATTATATATATTTATTATATATATATGTTATATATATATATTATATATTTATTGTATATATATTATATATTTATTGTATATATATTATATATAATTTTTATATATATTACAGTACTTAATAAAGCAGGGGATATATATGAGATTCAATAAAAAAAGATATTGCCTTAACAATGTTTTGCAGATTCGAGTCCAGATGTGTATGCAAAGGTGTCCAATTACCCGAACGACGTAAGCGACCTCATTTTCAAAAACAAGATGGCCGTCGACGACGATGACGACGCCGAAGACGTGGCAGACCGCCTGATAAGCTTTGAGCATGAGGGCAGTGCCAGCCTGGCCACCTCGCTGAGCACACTGCAATCCACCTCGACCAGCGACGGCGATGGCTTCGACCACTTGGCCGGCTACGGGCCGCCGTTCCAGAAGCTTGCCGAACTGTACGGCCCTGACGATGAAGGTAGTGATGACAGCGATGACGTCACGATGGCCTACCCGGAGAAACTGCTCATCATGGACCCCGCGGTGAACGAGGCTTGGTCCCCACCGGACGCCGGCGGTCGCGCCGAGCCGCTGCAGTTGGAGGCGGATCTGGATGAGTGCGATGTAGTCTCTCGTCAGAATGGCGGGCAGCGAGGCAGTGGCAAACCGTGGGAAGAGGACCAGCGCGGCTTTGGTCCAAGTAGCGCCGGGCAGGCACAGCCAGCAAGCTCAACCAATGGCACTCAGGCTGCGATTAGAACTAACCCAAATGTTGACAGTGTTCCCACAAATGCCTCCAGCGACGATGGGCATGCCAGGTGGAATAATCAGAAGGCCTTACCCGCAGACGGGCTCAGTGAGGAATGTGGGCTTAGCGGACCAGCGCCGTCACGTGATTCAGGTGATGAGCATGCGTATGGAAGTGGCAACAGTGATGTCCTGGCCAGTCATATCCATGATAGGCAACCTGGAGACAGCTGGGGGCAGCCACCAGATAGAGAATCTGATAGGAGAAGGGCAGAGAGCCCCAGGCACCAATCAAGTGATTATGATTCCTCCCTGCATGCCCTATCACTACCGGGCGTTGACAACCCACAGCCATCATACTTCCCATTTGGAGAGCAGCCATTGGACGGCTATAGTTCAAGTGAGAACTCCAACCCAATGAGCACAGCCTTTAGGCCGTATTCGCCACGGAACACACCCGATGGGAGTGGCATGCAGAAGTTCAGGCCAATCTTTGATGACGTCAGACTGGAGGAGGCGAGACTCCCAGCTTCAACCAATGGGCAAGGGATGGTGAATGAGGGGTATGACGATGGGCTTGGTTCCGCTTCACCCGATGAGTATTCTCGGGGACAAGGCGTGGTCAATATGGGATATGGCACTGAGGCGAGATATTCTCTGTGTGAGAAGCCTCCGAATCGAGGCAATGTTAATTTGATTAATGGTGGCTTCAATACAGTCACGTTACCTAGTGGCGACCTAGAATCTGATGTGTAGCTGCCAGGTATCTCAGTCGACTTTCAGTGGGAGGAGAAATTATAGTTAGTTGCCAGTCTGGACCCTACGTTCCTTTTCGGAGTTGGCTATCACGTTAGACTGCCCCAGTGGTGATTAAAAGAAAGATATATATATATATATATATATATATATATAAATATATATATAATTATATAAAGTTCCCTCTGGCAAGGCTCTGATTAAAGCTGCATAGTCCGATGAAAGCACGACATTTTCTGAATCAAGACACCTACCTAGATTTGATCTTACAGACCCAAGCTAGATGTTGGTGTACTTATTACTTATTAAACATTTGCTACTGAAAAGAAGGGCATAAGGCAGTTATAATAATAGAACCTGTTACTACTGATGCATATGGTATTGGAATTTTGAGAGGCATGCCAAAATCTTTTCCCCCCATGTTTTCACCTCAAGTAGCTCCAAAGGTACCCATTTATAATCGATGTAAAGTAAGATAGTTTTTAACAATAACCTAATATCTTTATCAAAGAAAAATGGTAGAAACTCACAACCATCGGATCATGCAATTTAATTACATCAGGTCGTGTGTGGCCGTGTGTCTATCTATAGACAAATAAACACACAAAGGTAACGAATCAGTTGCTATTGTCTCTGACTATTGGTTCTAACTGTTTGAATTTAAATTATATACAACTATGATTTATAGGCACCGGAAAGCATTTCAGACCACGCTGGTACAGTGTATTTATATGTATTACATATTCACAAGCATGTAGATTATATTGCCACATGCGATATACAGTTGGGTCGAACGTTACGGGAGAAATATCTTCAATGGTTAAGGTAATTGTGTATGTGTTGTTAATTGTTTTAGTCTTGTGAATAATTTTGTTTAATTACGTCGCCTTGTCAAGTGATCTCACCAATCAAAATCAGCTGACATTATCTTTATAAAGAGTATATTATAGTAGAACAATGTAAATAAAAGAGTTTTCGTTTATCGTGGAGTTTCTGCCGGTGTAGCGAATACCCCAGTCACACGAGAGCCAGCATTCGCCGCCAACCTCCCTACGCCCAAAAGGACGCCAACCACCCAGCGTTCCATCAGATACATTAATTCAAATACGTTTTAGGCGCCGTGTCAGCGCCATGTCGGAGCCTACCACATGGTGACTGCAGCATCGCATCTGTTTGCACTAACCCAGGGCGGCGCCAGGGCAGCGCCAGGGCGCCAACCATTTTGAATGGCGCCGCCGGAACAGGGCGTAAGGAGGTTGCCCGTGCAGCAGCAGCAACCTCCTTGCGTCCAAAATTCCCGAAATGGACACCGGGAGGTTGGCGTCCTCGCGGCGACAGCACTCAATCAGGGCGTAAGGAGGGCGCAAGGAGGAGGTTTTGACGTCGCGAATCGATCGTTAGCGAACGCAGGCCTCGTGTGACTGGGGTATAAACGACACCCATGTGGTTACTGTTGTCAATGCATATGTGTAAACATCTTCAATAAAGTATGTGAACAATAAAACAAACACAAATGGTCTAGTTTTAATTGGTATAGCCTAAATAGAATGTTATAACTGTAAAGTGTAAGTTCTTTTGAATTTCACCCAAAATATTATGTTTGCTTTTTCTTGAGTTTTACATCTCAGGTCGCGTCACGAGTGCTATCGGCTTGTCTCGATTCATGGTGGCCTTATAGTGCTGCCCCACTGGCACACCACATCACCTGCACTATTACTATTAGCCAATGTGTTACTCTTAGTCTTAGTCAGTTGCATTTTCCTGATACTGAGCAAAATATTCCTTGTCATATCCTATTAACTGACCAAGACCCAGCACCAGGCTAGGTAACAACTATAGTAATAATACAAAATTGATACTATTAGTAGTATTACTATTAGTAGGTTAGGGTTCTGCATTTCTATTAATTTTGAATAAAATCGACGTGTTGCACCACGCGTATCGGCACACTCAATGCATTGTCAATGGCAGTGAGCAATCTTCATACAGAAAAAGTTGAATATCTCTAAAACCACACCACCTAGAAACAAACTGATTGGAATACATAGAAATTTTTTTTACAAAAAAAGATTATATTAAATTGATACGGCTAGGGTTCTGGATTGCACTGCGTGTACGGCGAACTCAACGCATTGTCAATCGCGGTGAGCAATCTTCATACAGAAAAGGTGAGATATCTCTAAAACCACACCACCTAGAAGCAAACTGATTGGAATACACATAGAAAACATGTTTACCAAAATTACTATATTAAATTGATACGGTTAGGGTTCTGGATTTCTATTAATTTTTAATAAAACTGACGTTTTGCACTGCGCGTACTGACAAAATCAGTGGCAGTGTGCATTCGTTCTGCAGCCAAGCTGCGCGCGCATACACAATGTTTACAAACATTGAAATAGGTCTATAGCGCTGAATATGCTTATGTTCCTTCTCTCCGAAAAAGCCCATGTCGGTTCTGGTTAGCCTGGTCCCCTGGCCTTCTCTATTCGCTAAGGCGGTGTTGCGGTTTGCCAGGGACCCCAGTTTGCCAGGGACACATTGCTTCTGAGCATGCGTCAAAGTCGAACAGCATCGTCACTAACCTTATAAATTTAATATAATGTTTTTGATAAAGATGTTTTCTATATGTGTACCAAGCGATTTGTTTCTAGATGGTGTAATTTGGGACATATTTGACTTCTTCTGTATAAAGATTTGCTCACGGCCGTTAACAATGCATTTGAATGGAAGTGTCCCTGGCAAACTGGCGTCCCTCGGAATCCGCAACACCTGTTTTTTCTGAGCACACCGTAGCGCCCCCAGCGTCTATGGGGAGAACTGTGAGATGAGGCCGGAACCAGTCCAAGACGTCAACATGGGAGTTATAAACCTTCGTTTCCCAATTTTGGCACTGGTATTTCTCACAGTTTGTAATTCTGTTGAAATTGACAAGGACGGTTATGTCGTGTACTGTCCATGCATGGGTAAGTGTGGTAGTTGCGTTATTCCAGTGCTGGTGAACACCGCACAAATGGTAGCCGGTGTTTTGTGAGCGATAATAAGAACTTGTATCTTGTGCACGTCTGTAACAAACAGTGTCAGTAGTTTTAAATATAGATAATAATATGAATAAGCAATGCTTAGGGCCGACCCCCTGATATAACTACAGTAAAGTATTTTAAAATTGCGCGTGTATTTTTTTACTCCACTCGCGGTGTTCTATTTGAAATTCTAGCAACTCGGATGACCCGAGTCGTGGTCGTGATAATCGAATACGGCCGTCATTTCCATGGAATAAAGTATTAATATTGCATTTGTGCACCCATGTTTTGGCGTATCGGCAAATTCTATAGCAGCGGGCATTTGTTTTGATATATTATTAACCAATAGCTGTCGTCCACCCTGCTTGCTGCAGACCGAAATTCGACGAGCGATTTCTGTTTCCGTTTGCTGAATTTCTCGGTACGAGTTTACAAATGGCAGTGCCCATACAGTGCTATTTCCGTTTCTGTTTGCTGGATTTTTGCGAAGTCATGTTTAGTAAGAGTATTGTTTATGTGTATATATCTACATGCGTTAGTCTTAAGCCTCCCCGTGGGTGGGTCGGTATGAATAAGCAATGCATAGGACCGACCCCCTGATATAACTACAGCAAAGTATTTTATGATTGCGTGTGTATTTTTTTACTCCACTCGCAGTGTTCGATTTGAAATTCTAGCAACTCGGGTGACCCGAGTCGCGTTTGTGATAATCGAATACAACCATTGTTTCCGCGGAATAAACTATTAATATTGCATTTGTGCATCCATGTTTATGCCAAATTGTTCTTTATTTCTTTTAGTTTTGAATAAGATCAAAGATTTTAACTGCGCATATCGGCAAATTCTATGGCAGCGTTCATTTGTTTTGATATATTATTAACCAATCGCTGCAGCCGCACTGCAGAGTAGTGTGGAGGAACAGGTACACTGGTCCAAGTGGCGTTATCGCACCATATATGGAGGGTCTATAGCGAGGGACGAGTGTAGTTGTTCCTTGATTCGGCATGCGCTACTCTGCGGCGGCGCATTGTCAAGGCATTAAGCCCATAGTCTATTTTTAACCAATCGCTGTCGTCCACCCTGCTTGCTGTGTAATGAAGTTCAACGAGCGATGTCTGTTTCCGTTTGCTGGATTTGGATTATTCTGTTATTCAACACAAGTTTACAAATGGCAGTGCCCATACAGGGCTATTTCCTCTGTTTCCGGTTGCTGGATTTTGGTGAATTCATTTCCAACCTCTATGAATACAGGTATTGTTTATGTATATAATATACACATGTTAGTCCTTAGCCTCCCCAGTGGGTGGGTCGGTAATAATATGCTTAAGCAATGCTTAGGACCGACCCCACACCTCCGCCACATTAGTAAGAATTATGAAACTGGGCGCTGAAAACCATAGAAATACATGCTGAAAACGGCGCCGACAGCAAAACAAAGACGTACGCGCAGTACAAAACTTTGATTTTATTCAAAATTAATAGAAATACATAACAATTTGGCATAAACATGGAAGTTTGCATTACATTACATTATTATGCGATTCAAAATGAGTATATTATTAACCAATCACTCACCACAAATAACATAAATATGGGCCTATGGCTATGGGCTTAATGCCTTGACAGCCTCGACGAGCGATTTCCGTTTCCATTTGCTGGACTTTGATTATTCAGCACAAGTATACAAATGGCGGCACCCATATAAGGCTATTTCCGTTTCCATAATGCTGGATTTTGGTTATTTCATTGTCCACCTCGAATATTATTTATGTATATATATATATACATGTGTTAGTCATTAGCCTCCCCGCTGGGTGGGTCGGTATGAATAACCAATGCTTAGGACTGAACCCCCCCTCCTTGGTAGCCGTATTCGATAGTCTTTTTTACTCCACTTGTGGTGTTCGATTTGAAATTCTAGCGGCTCTGGTGACCCGAGTCGCAGTCGTATTATTAACCAATCGCTGTCGTCCACCCTGCTTGTTGCATATCGAAGTTCGATGAGCTGTTTCCTTTTGCTGGATTTTGGTTATTATGCGATTCAAAACGAGTATACAAATGGTCTCGCCCATATAGGGCTATCTCCATTTCCGTTTGCTGGATTTTTGTGATTTCATTTTCCACTTCTATGAGTGGGAGTATTGTTTATGTATATATATATATAAACACATGTTAGTCCTGGTGGGTCGGTATAATTATGTAGTGGCCTCGTTTTTTGGGGGTGCCACATCAACATGTACACTTTTCACACACACACCTTGTATGTATGACGTTGTATATACAAATAGCCTGAACTGAGACAAGCAACTATATGTGGCATCTGTAGTGTAGTCTAGACTCTAGTAGTAGTTAATATGTTGAACTTGTAATCTGGACTTGTTGGTCTTGTGGGTTGACTCCTTTTTACATAAAAAACAACAAACGTTTTCCTTCTATATGTGTTTCTGATTAAATATGCTATGTAATTGTACTAACATATATTTTACATTAAAGCAAATATATTTCCTATATGAACTACTCTAAAAAAATTGAAATACCTCAGTTTTACTATCCCTTCTCTCCACTCACCCATTTTCAAAACACCAGCTGTAACCAATCTGGGTCACTCTACACCACCAAGTGGCAAAGTTCAGTAGGCCTACTAATCATACACCACCTGTGGCACATATTAGTTAGAACTATTCCGAGTTCGTTTGTTACCCCCCGCGAGCTATAACGGATACCTTTAAGTTAATCAACTTTAAAAGTTGAATCGTGCGCATAAATGGCCACCATCTCAGTTTTTTTATTCTCATTCTCTACCAGCTCAGTAACTGTACGCCAATAAGGCAATATAGATTAGCAGTGAGAGGTGTCCCATTTCAGGAGGTCACATAGTGCTGCCTCCACTGTTGATGATTTATTGCCCTCACTTGTGGCCACCAATCAGGACACTTAATAACAGTTAACATCGTATCATTTCTGGCAAATGTGGGAACCCTTGCTGTAGTGTCAGCCACTAGCTGAATCTCAACAGCTGATAGTTACTCTTAATTTATTTTGTTTCAGGCCGCTTTGGTAATCAAGCAGACCATTTCCTTGGAGCGCTTTCTTTCGCCATGAATCTCAATCGCACACTGATCCTCCCACCGTGGGTTGAGTACCACACCATGCAGCCTAGATCGGTATGTCAAAGTAAACCAAACTGAAATCCCCCTCATCGCCCCCCCCCCCCCCCACCCCTGAATAGGGACACTGAACCACTCTTTGTCCTATCCTATTAATGCCCACTGCTTGACCATTCTTGTTTATTTATTAAATGTAGAGACCGGGCATGATGGCCGAATCGGTAAGAGTGCTCTTTGTCCTATCCTATTAATGCCCACTGCTTGGCCATTCTTGTTTATTTATTAAATGTGGAGACCGGGCATGGTGGCCGAATCGGTAAGAGCGCTGGTTGGCTTCCTGTGCGGAAGGTCGAGGGGTTCCAAACCTGGTCGTCTTAAACCACTCAAGAACAATTTATATTTGTCGCTACCTAGCCTGACACTCTGCATTATTAGGATAGGACATGGACTGGTTTGCTCAGTATCAAGATAATGTGACTCCGTGGGATATTGGGTCATGGTGCCCATGGCCTGATCTCCCAGTGGGGAAGCGCTATAATGTCACCATGAGTGTGTACTGTCAAAAGTCGGTGCCCTTCCTGATATGACCTTAGATGTTGCTAGGTTGTAAAACGCCAAAAGAAAAAAATGGGAAAGCACCTCCGTGCAATGGGTTTCAGTGTCCACTGAGACTCAAGCATATTTAATTAGAATGTGCAGATCTTAGTTAACACTCTGGTAGAATTTCTATAGTGTAGGACATTTCCATGACCTTTTAAAAAATAGTAGACCTAATCATTTAAACAAATTTTTTTTTGAAGACATCAGGACTATTTAATCATTCATGATATTGTAGGCCTACATAGACGCATGCACACACACAGTAAACTAATTTTCACCATAAATTTGTTACCTTCCAATGTTATTCCGACGTTATTAAATAATTAATAGTGTATTTTAGCATATCGAATAAGCAATTTACTCATGTGATATGACACAAAACTACAATTGTTACTTTTGATCGAAATAAACAAGTATGTTCAACTCATTTAAATAAAATATTTAAGTGCATAAAAAGTAATTGGTATAAAGTGATTGACGTGTGACATGAACTCTACCCATTTTTGACTATGAATTTGATATGTTGCCGACATGGTATAAAATCTCTATTACTCACTCATCTTAGGTGAAATCTGTAACGAGTGCTAATTATTTGTTTTGTCTCTAGTTTTATTCGGCCAAGGATTGCCTTCCACCACCGTATGGGAAGTGCATGCTGCACCATTTGACAATTTGACTGGTTCCAAGATAAGTAATGTTAGCTGTCTTTTTACTGCTGCAGGTACAGGTGCCATTTGACACCTACTTTAATGTTAACTCGCTCAAATCAGCCCACCGGGTGATCACTATGGAGGACTTCATGAAGCGACTGGCTCCAATCATCTGGCCGGCTGGCGACAGAATAGGTAACATTTTTTATCTCCCTACCCCTCCCCACCCCTCAAAATTCCATTAAATTTCGATTGGTTGTATTCATCAAAACATTAACAGCTAGTTTAAAACATTTAATAATAATGGAGGAGACTACCAGACAATCTAGTTTCAAACAGGTGTGTGGGCCTCCCTTCCCCCCCCCCCCCCCCCCCCCCCCCCCACACGGGCTCTGTGAAGTATGGGCCCTGCTCACGATGAGCTATTATGTGACAGTTTGAAACTAGTTTACAAAAACTGATGTATTCACAATCGTTTTATAAAGGATGTCTGTTGTTCCATTCATTGATTAAGCTAGGGACATTTCAATTGCGAACAATTACACTTTCTCAATCCTGGTGATGCGGAACGCCAGGCTAGGTAATGACATGTACAACAAATTTAAGTAATTGATCTGATTTGTTCTTTATTGTCTTGAAAGCCCCCTCCTTCTCAGTGTAAAGTTCACGGCTGGCATGTTTAGGCAGGCTATAATGAAATCAATGCAGGCAAGAAGAGAAAGGAAGAGTATAAAGAATGAAAGTAGAATGAGAGCTTGTACCCTCAGGTTTATTATTATATAGTGGTACATAGATCTGGTATGGCATACCACCTGACCATATTCTCCAATGAGCAACAAGCATTTATAGTTCCACCAATGAACAGTAAGCATGCTTGTGTCACCATGGCTACTGGGATCTGCCCACCACCACCCTGTGGTGTGGCTGCTTGGCCACCACCTGCCTGAGCTGTGTGTGTGGTGATCCGTGACTAACAGTTGGGGGGGAGGGGGTAGTGAGTAGAGCTCCTGAGGCCCCTTACACACTCACTAGTGCCTCATTCACACTATCTGCCTAATACACAATGACTATTGACCATAAGTAAAGGATCACCAGCAACTACATAAATACATTCATGCACCTGGCACTATATACCATTTACCTTAATAGACCATTTGCATTCCCCACCAATGCGTTTTATCAGAATATTTTACATCAGGTTGTAAGCATCACTGGCATGCTATTTTGTTCTCCCTCCCTCCAAGAACTAAATCGTATAATTGCTGACTGAGTCAGTTATTGTCAGTTGCTAGATAATCTGTTTGCCCTTTCAGCTATATGCTATCAGGCTCGTGGGGCGGGCGGATGTAAGGCAAAGGATGGGAATCCGTTTGGACCATTCTGGGACACTTTCAAAGTTGACTTTGACAAGTCCGAGTTTTATGGACCACTTGACTATAACACCAAGCGCGAAGAAACGAGAAATGGCTGGCAGACCAGGTAGGACACACTCTGCTGTTTGTTTATTGGGAGTTTACATTCTAGCAACATGTAGTCATATTTGTGTGTGCTTATTAATTAATTTGGAATTTTTTCACTTCAAAGTTAATCCTTAATACCTCAGTCACACTAGGCTTGCGTTCTCTTGTGGCAACAAAAACCTCTGGTGGTCGCAAAAAGGTTTCTGTTTGGTCCTCTGTGGTCGTTGATCTCCTGGTGACCATTTTGGTCGCAAGGAAGTTGCAGGTGGTGCGCCTAAAACCTTGCAACTAAAATGGTCATCAGATCGCCAACCTATGAAAATGGTTGGCAATCAGTCAGGGAGCGTCGCCAACTGATCTCTGACTGATTAATGACTGTGGCACTGCTGCCAACCACCTGCAACCACTCAGCGATTGGACTGATTTGTGACAATCAAACGCAAATCTGTCCTCGACCACTAGCCAACCGATCGCCAACCTGTGTTCCCTGCAGTCGCCCAACCTTTTTTTCACCCGTGTTTTTGTGCTTTAGTCGCAAGTAGGTCGTCGATGACTGTGTTCTTTTATGGTTGCGAGTTTGTTGCAAGCCTAGTGTGACTGGGGTACTTCATTCTAAAATAAGGTACATTATAACCCCGTTATGCATTATATATATCAGAATCTCAAAACCATTGATTTATGCAGCCTACCTTAGAGCTGCATAGTCCGAAGAAAACATCAATCCAGTGATCTAGATTTGATTCTACATATCTAACTTAGATAGTAGTGCACATATCAAGCATTTGTCACCACCTAGAATGGAACACAGAGTCAATTTAACAGAACCTGTTACCTCAGAAGCCTATGGAGTCAACTTTTGGCGTGCTTGTCAAAATTAATTTTGTGTGTGTACACTTCAAATATCTCAAAAGTTAGCCATTTCAATAAAGGTTACTTCAAACTAAAGTAAGGTAGATTATAACGATCATTGGATCAACCTGATCTATTTAACTCAGAGAATGACAAAAACTCAAAAATCATCTGACTATGCAACTTTACGACACCCTCAAAAGCCCCGTTTACACGGGCGATTTAAAACGTTTCATATGAACCCACTTGCCTAGATCGACTCACATTTGCCGTGTAGACGCAGTTCTGTGGCGTTTTAGGGCTGAATCGATTCATATGAAACGCTTCATCTATACCACCTCGGGAGGTGGTTTAAACGAAGTGTTTTATATGAATCGGTTTGTCGATGCTCGTGTAAACGGTTGCGTTAGAGTTGAGGCGTTTTAATGACGTCATACGCATGCGCAGTCGACCGATGCCTTTGTTTTCATCCGGTGATTCTCGCACGCGTCTCTTTGTTTATCGACGACTCGAACCGGACGTTTTTGCCAGAGCTACTCGCAACGCTTCAACACAACAACATGGCTTCGACAAGTGGGGAAAATTCCAGACGTGACAACTGGGACGACGAGGAAGTAAAGCTCCTCATCACCCTGTGGGGAGACGACAACGTACAACGCGAATTAGAAGGTTCTGGGCGCAATATAAACATTTACCGCCGGTTGTCAGACAGACTGACGCGGGCCTGTAGTCGCGGCAGGGCGCCGAGGAATGCGGTGGCGTGCCGTAGTAAAATAAAGAGCTTGACCCACTCCTACCGTAAATGCCGGGACAACAACAAGTAAGTATTGTTTATGTATTTTGTAGTGACTGTAGTACACCGCTGACGCCAGTTGTAAATACTGGCGAAAATAGCTTTGTCTTCAGTATCCAATGACTTTCCATACAGGCACAGAGTCGGTGAAATGCGAGAGAGTGCAAAAAACACTAAATGCGGCCGCATAACGCCGTCGAGTTGAGTCTGACAGTTCTTCATGTTCTTTCGACAGTTTGGAATGAGCTAGGTGGCAAACAAGTTAAAACGCCATCAGTACAAAAAACAAGTCGTATTAACATTAGCAACTGATGCTTCAGTTTTATTGCAGCAAACATCACATAGCTCGAATGTTTATTTTTCTGTGCTGTAATCTCTCAATGCATTTACAGCCGCAGTGGCAGAGCTCCCAAGACATTCCGGTACTACGAGCTGTTGGATGCCATCCTTGGCACAAGGCCAACTGCGGTTCCTCTCCGGTTCAGCGACACAGACGTCATGTCCCTAGATGAAGGTAAGGCTCTTGAACAGTTTCACATGAATCGACGTTATTAAATCGATGTAGGCGTACGTACAAAATCAACATAATTACACGTTACTGATACTCATAAAAACTAGTATTTGGGCGCACTTTGGAATTGCTGGGAGGCAGAGTGACGCGGCTGCGACATCACCAGCTGCACCATCCGCTCCTCGTGTTTGCGCTGCTGTGCCTGGTTCGCTAGGTCTCGCTCATGTCGCCTCTCCTCCATGTCCAACCTTATCGCCTTGCCGGACACATCAAGCAGCGGGAAATATTACACCGCACCTAATGTTGCGTGTGAAACGTGTCACCTGAACCCACACCTGAACCCACAGCGATTTAGGCCAACCTGTAGACAAAGTTTATCGCATTGCCGCACAGAGTTACAACAGCGGAACATCTTACACCGCACCTACTAGTGCGCTTTAAGCATTTCAACTGAGACTAGCTTAGTAAATCCATTTAGCCCTACGTTTCTAGCAAGATACAGGGATCCAAACCAACCTAATGTTGCGCTTGAACTATATTACTCCGGCCCTTGCAACGTTTCACATAAAGCGCAGTTTTTAAATCGATTTAGCGCAAGCAAACACGTTGTTTACAGATACGTTTTATCTAAGCCTGTTACATCCCCGAGATTTTTAAGAGAACCCACAATTTAATTGATAATTGTTTTGCAGAAGCCGACACACAAGAATTGGTGTTGGGGGCCGAAGAAGAGATTGGCCACGGGGTCCTCGTTGACGTCGAGGTGGACCTGGAGAGCGAGGTGGGGACCCCCTCAGAGACGGCATCCATGCAGGGTACGCCGACTCCCACCGAGGCCACCGAGGCCCCCGAGGCCCCCGAGGCCCCCGAGCCCACACAGCCAGGTAAGGACCTTTCAAGCATCACCATGCTCATGTGGATGGCGTGTTTATGTGTTGACGGTTGCCTCAGCTACTATTAGGTTCTCTACACCGACCGAAACCCTTTCTCGAGGGTGTATTTCGAGCAGTGTTTACAAGTAACAGACCACTGCGAACGAATAACTGTAAACCTACTTATGCTCAGTGTACCCCTACTAAACTATTCAAGCTCACTCTGATTGGACTTGAACCGTTTCACATGAATCGACGTTATTAAATCGATGTGTTTGATACCAGCTATGCTCAGTGTACCCCTACTAAACCGTTTCACATGAATCGACGTTATTAAATCGATGTACTTGATACCAGCTATGCTCAGTGTACCCCTACTACACCGTTTCACATGAATCGACGTTATTAAATCGATACATACAAACCAACCTGGACTTGATACCAGCTATGTTCATATTCCAGCAGTGCGCACACGAAAGGGCAAGGGCATAGGGAAGAATGAGCGGGTCATGCAAACCCTGATCACCCAATTTATAGGCGCGCAAAAAGAGGCAGCAACAGTCTTCCAGCAACACGAAGAGAGGAGGATGGAGAGGGACGTGCAAATGGAGGAGAAGCGGGCCAAGCGTGAGATGGACATGGAGGAACGGCGACAGCAGCGTGAATCGCAGCTGGAGGATAAGCGGCAGAGACGTGAAATGGACATGGAGGAGAGGCGACATGAGCGAGACCTAGCGAACCAGGCACAGCAGCGCAAACACGAGGAGCGGATGGTGCAGCTGGTGATGTCGCAGCCGCGTCACTCTGCCTCCCAGCAATTCCAAAGTGCAACCACGGATGGCGTGACCCGCATAACCCTCCTCACACCACAAAACCCCCAACCAGGAACCTCCGCTATGAGCCCAAATACTAGTTTTTATGAGTATCAGTAACCTGTAATTATGTTGATTTTGTAATGACCGTCAGTTAATTCCTTAGGGTATGTAGGGGACACTTATTTGTTTACATTTGTGCCATGCTATTAACGGTGCTAGTGACGTACTACAGACTAGTATGCTGAATAGTAATTCTATATCTTACTCCAGACAATCAATTTGTTTACATTTGTGCCATGCTATTAACGGTGCTAGTGACGTACTACAGACTAGTATGCTGAATGGTAATTCTATATCTTACTCCAGACAATCAATTTGTTTACATTTTTGCCATGCTATTAACAGTGCTAGTGACGTAATACAGACTAGTATGCTGAATAGTAATTCTATATCTTACTCCAGACAATCAGAAATAGTCAGAATAGGTATTATCTATCTTACGTAGTTAGAAAGCAGTACAATCAAAATGTCGTTCACATTTGTCTCTATTTACTACACTGTTATTTGTTGACACTTGACCCATGATGTTTACCGTCCCTAAGTGAAGTACCCCAGAGTAGTGTGAATAGTTGTTCCCATGTTATTGACCGTCCAGAATTAATATACTCCAGAGTAGTGTGAATAGTTGTTATCGATCTCACGTGAGCACACTGTGATTTGTTGACACCTGTCCCATGTTATTGACCGTCCATAATTGATGTACTCCATAGTAGTGTGAATAGTTGTTATTGATCTTACGTAGGGCCATTTAGAAAACATGACATTCAAAATTTAGCTGGCATTTTTCTCAATTGAACACACTGTGCTGGTCTATGAAGTTATATGCTCATTAAGTGGCACGCTCCGACGTGGGGATAGTCAGAATGGAGTATACATACACTTGTCCATGATATGTTAGGCGTGTACGCATCTGGTGCAGCGTCAGACAATTATGGGACTCTAAGTCAAATGTCATGAATAGTATTAATATTGTAGCAGTACTATCAAAATGCGGGTAACATTTTTCTCAATTTACTAACACTGTTATTTGTTGACACTTGTCCCAGCCTATTTAACCGTCCTAACTGTGCTTTTGACGCCATGATATCAACCTTTGCTACTTGTCATTGCAATAAAATGTACCTGTAGTTCCGTTTATGACACGTTTGTTCTTTTTTGTAGACAGGTAACATGCAACATCAGAAGTCAGGGAATGTTGCACGATTGCATCAATCAATGACAACGCCACAAAAGGGATTGTGTTCCAATTGTTTCCCTTGGGAAATCCGCCAATAAATCGATTCATATAAATCGATTTGTGTAATCGGTATAGAATTGTTTCTAAACCCGCCTAATAAATCGATCAAATATAAAAATCCGCTGGTGTGGAGATCGGTGTTATCAAAACCCGCCAGTAAATCATTCATATAAATCCGCTTTGTGAAGATCGGTATAGAAATTGTTTCTAAACCGCCAAGAAATCGATTCATTTAAATCGCTTTGTGTAGAACGGTTTAGAATGCCTGTGGGCCTAAATTGTTGGGAATATTCCCTTTTGTAAACAAGTCTTTATGATCGAAATAACCACAAACGCCTCGCGGATCTCTGCCCACAGTGTCTTCGCCTTCCACATCGCGCGCCACATTCTGCGTGGTTGGTTGGCCCCCTCGTTGCCACATTTGCCAATCGCGGTGAAAACCCTCCTTGTGTACTTCACATGATATTGTTTTAAGGTGAAGCACACAAGGATGACTGTGGTCACATCTTCGGTGCGAATTTCCGTCGTTCAGCAGATCCTCCAGCGGGCTTTGCAACGGCCTAAGTGTTTCACGATTGTCATTCTGGCACGCGACAGTCTGTATTGTAATTTATCTGGTCCCTGGTCAGTCTGCCAGGTGTCCGAGTACGCTTTCATTAACCAGGGCGCAGAGGGTAGCAGGTCACCGAGAATGACTAGAGCACCGTAGTCTCTCCCGCTGTAGGGCCTTGCGGGGAACAGCACACCGGCCTCGGCTTTAGCGAATATCGATGAAGTTCGCCAATACGCGCGCATCGAGTACCTCCTTCCTGCCACCCAGCAGCAATGTTTCAAAGTTTGGTTATTGATGGTCGCACATCACCTGCGCCACAATGGAGTAGTAACCTTTACGATTAGATAGTCTGTGTGGTGCTGCTGGGGGGCGCAGGATGGGAATTGCGTTCCATCGATGACTCCAGCACAATTAAGGAAATCCACACCGGGTTGCAAAGCCCTCTGTTTTTTCCGTCAAGCGCGCCGGACCAGGCAATTTTTATAAACTGCGGCAACAGGATGTCGCGCACGATGGCAGCACATGTGTCGTGAAATATCACGCAGCAGGTGCACTTTGCTATGCCAAACAGATGGCCGACGCTCCGGAAACTACAGCCTGTTGCTAGCAACCATAGTGTAACTGCCACACGGACTCCACCGTAACACACCTAAATGAGTAACAAAGGCAAACACAACCATCAGGGTATTATATGAAAACGGTTTTATATGAACGGTTATAT
The DNA here is from genome assembly GCA_030323885.1 of Branchipolynoe longqiensis. Taxonomy (NCBI): domain Eukaryota; kingdom Metazoa; phylum Annelida; class Polychaeta; order Phyllodocida; family Polynoidae; genus Branchipolynoe; species Branchipolynoe longqiensis. The sequence continues at coordinate 56,632,315 of CM059194.1, read as the reverse complement.
GAAGCGGTTATATAAGCGAATGTTTGCGAAAACTATTTAACCCGTCGCCACGAGAGAGATCCCAACAAAAGAAATGCTAGATAACGAATTTTGTGAAACGTCCAACCTTAATGCCGGAGCTAACACCGACACCGGCACCGACAGAATATAAAACGCACTTAAAAAAACACTATTGATATAGCCGATTAATTGATATGCGGGTAATTTATAGAATCGCTTTATATGAAGCGATTTCTGCGAAACGATTTAACCAGTCGACACGGCTAGATAACAATTTTGCGAAACGCTTCAACCAAAATGCACCGGAGCTAACACGGACACGGCAAATATAGGTGAAGGCTAGATAAGACCCCTACGCACAATACCCATATGCACCTCAGCAAGCCACCAGTTCATTGCCCGTACCTCCTCAATTTGGGGTCGACCCTCTGTAGTGGTTGCGCAGTTTGATTCACAATGTGGTCGATGTTGCCCTTCGCAGCGGAATTTTTTCTAGCCACTGCTGATCGCCAAAAGTGTCTAGGAAGAAACGATCTCCTCCACCAGTGAACGACCTACAAAAGTAGTGAGGGGGAGGACATGTAGTTAAACTCACCAACATCATTATACTCAACAAGTTGTTTTCAAGTAGTCGGTTATATAAATCGGCTTAAGTTTACCCGTAAGGTCCATGGACAAATGACCCAATAGTTAGTAGGTAATGTGATTAATTATTTTTCAAACGGAAACGAGGTTGCAAACAGCCTAGTAGCGACGTACGTAAACACAAAACGTAAACCAAAACATGCGTACCTTTCCCGAGACCACAACACCCTTTCCGCCGTTGTTGCACCCCCAAGAGAGGATCAGAGCACGGCAAACTCTCGCCGTTTTACTTTCCTGCCACTCCCGAAAACGCGATGTCTTGCTGGTCGATCGCCTGACGATTCGTCGCATATGGCGGCGCGGAACGGTGATTAATCTCCTCCTCCCGGTTGGAATATCTTCTTGTTCATCACCCACCATTTTGCTTTCTGTGGTCAGGCGCAGATACGCCGCTTCCGCGTGAAACGGTTTGAGTAGGGCCCGTGTATACGCGAGACACTTTGAAACTCGGTCCGTGTAAACGCGCCCCTAAAACGCTTCATATAAATCGCCTTGTCTAGAACGTTTCACAATTCCCCGTGTAAACACGGCTTAAGGGAGGGTGCCAACCAAATCCACCCCCACCGTATTGAAATGTAAAAAAAATTAAATTCAGTTCAATTCAATCTCCAGATTCCCAGCATCAGCGTACCCGGTGCTGGCGTTCATCGGGGCGCCAGCCGTGTTTCCAGTGGCAGAGCACAACCTTCACCTGCACCGCTACCTGACATGGTCCGACGACATCCGGGACAAGGCGGAGCGCTTAGTCCGGGAGCAGATTGGCTCGCAGCCATTTGTCGGGCTGCACATCCGCAACGGGTCTGACTTTGTAAGGGAATCGACTGCCTGAAGGCGGCCACTGCCCCTCTCTCAGGGTCCGTATGGGTCCTGGAAAGTCTTGAACAAGTCTTTGAACTTCATTTGTCCCATTTCAAGGCCTTGAAAGCCTTGAATTTAACCTATTTTGGTTGATTAGTCTTGAGAAGCCTTGAATTCCATTAAACTGTCACCACTGATCTAAATTAGTTGAAATCGCCATTCGCCATTGTTTTTAGTTTTTTTCTGAAACCCAAATGAAAATAGTCTTGAAATCCTATCAAAAATAGCCTTGAAATAGCCTTTAATTCCATATCTTCACATGTGTATGGACCCTGCACTCTACATGCCTTCCACACACTTCCTAACATATCCTGATCAGACGGGATGGCCGAATGAGTTGAGCGTCCGTCTCACGTTTTGGTAGATCGTGGGATTCGAAACCACTGGTTCGAACCGTGGTTGAGTCAAATCAATGACATAAATATTTATACTTGTCGCTTCTGAGCCAGGTGCTCAGCATTATTAGGATATGGCATGGACCTGTTGGTTCAGTGTCAGGATAATGTGACTGAGTGGGATATTAGGTCATGGTGCTGGTGGCCTGGTATTCTAGTGGGGCAGCACTATGAAATCGTCGTGAGTGGGCACTGTGACAAGTCAGTAGCCATCCTGATATGACCTTAGATGTTGCCAAGACATAAAGCTCCACCAACATGTCTTTTGACATAAACTTTTACCTCTTTTAATATGTGGTTGTTTCTAGGGGGGAAAAGTGACAGAATAAATTCTACACACTTTGTGCTGTGAATGTGGCCTTCGCTGCCAACTGGGTATGAAATCATCAATCAACCAATCAATCAACCCCTATCCCGCTTCTCTTTGCTCTACTACCAGACTATTCAACCAACCGAACCCATGCACCAAGGACTAAGTCACCAATCACAAAATAAATCACAAATGTTTCTAACATGGCAAACCCCACTAAAAAACCGTAACAACACATGCAATTTATCATTTCACATTGTGACATGTAGCATCGAAAGGATCGAGTATTGTTGTGTCGCTCCCTTACTCGGACACGGACAGCCCACCCTCATCCCCCGTCCCCCATCCCCCACCCCTCCCCAAAGTTACACTTGGATAGAGTAATGGTTTTTGGCTTTAACCTAATATAGTTATTTTAGAATATGGTAGAAATTCAAAACCATCGTATTATAAAACTTTACGCTGTGTGATTGTATTTCATCATCATCCTTTTTTCTTTTCTTTTCTTCCTTCATCAAGAAAAATGCCTGCTCACACATCACAGAGCACTACCACCTGTTTGCCTCGCCACAGTGCCTCGGGTACCACTTCGAGCACGGCTACACCGTCACCCCTCAGCTCTGCTTCCCCCCTGAGCACCTGGTTGTGGCGCAGGTGCGCGCCACCCTGCAAAAGGTCAAGGCCACCACTGTCTACCTGGCTACCGACGACCCGTCTCTGGGGTCCAAACTGAGGCATATCCTCAACCCGGTTCAGGTGTGGTGCTTTGCTGGATTTGTTGTCTCTTCAAATTATTAATTATTAGCTTTAACCTGTGCTGTGCATGGGTTAAAGCTAGGCTCTGCATCAATCCCTGCAACAATATTGTGTTGAACTGCCATTATATATATATTCACGGTCTCTGACTATATTCAGAGAATGTGTATATATCTACATTCCTTGCTATATTCCAGATTCATGCACGGTCCCATTTCAATGTAGTGCCGCCATCTGGTAGAATCTGTCTGTACCATTATGCGGTAAATAATATCGGTGGTAGTATCTAATGGAGCAGTTAACAACACTCATGGTTACGTTGCTAAAAATGGATTCTACTCAGGTCAAAGTGACGATAGTTAGTAAGAACCATCAACATTAATATGAAATGTGTATGGTACGATGATACGTGTTGGCAGCACCAATTACCAGAGCAGTGATCAGAATGACCCTAACACTTAACCACCGTGCGGTATTATAGATAGAATTATTATTATTGAAACTAGAACAAATAAATTTCATTGCATGGAAATCTACTGCAATGTTTTAATAATAGTAATAATAATAATTATTAAAACTGTCTAGGTGTCATTTTGAACATTCCCTAATTGCCTGAATTGTTGTAGCTAAAAGAAAAATAATTAGAAGAGTAGTTTGAACATTCCATAATTGCTTGGATGATTTCGTTCTGTAGAATATTTGTGTATTAGGGATGACAATTGCCTCAACTACAAAAAAACTAACTCCAAAAGCAATCAAAAACACGGAAATCTGACTTTCAATCATTTTCAATGCAAAGCATATGGGGGTGGGGGCAACCCATATGAGATGGAGGGGGGGGGCTCGGAAATGAACTACCACAAATATTATTCTGAAATTAATCGAAAATGTGAAATTTGTAATCCCTAATGCATGCAATTTCCTCGCCACCCAGGTGGTCCACCAGAGTGCGTCCAGCGCGCACGTGGACCTTGCGGTGCTCGGCATGGCGGACCACGCCATCGTCAACTGCGTCTCCTCCTTCAGTGCCTTCGCTGCCCGTGAGCGCCGGGCCAATGGAAAGCCGATAAGCTTCTGGGCATTTCCCAGCGGGAGCCACGATGAGCTCTGATAGAGGGGCTTGTTTCACAACGAGGCCTGTGTCATAGCGAGGCTGGTTTCATAGCGAGGCTGGTTTCACACCGATGCTAATTTCATATCGAGGCTGGTGTCATAACGAGGCTGGTTTCAGAACGAGGCTGGTTTCCTAGCGATGCTGGTTTCACAACGAGGCTGGTTTCACAATGAGGCTGGATTCACAATGAGACTGGTTTCGTAGCGAGGCTGCTTTCACAACGAGGCTGCTTTCATAGCGATGCAGATTCCAGTAAAGATTTTGGTGGAGGTTTCTTTCTTTTCTTAGTTTTTGTTGGTGTTTTGTTTAATGGATTACTGAAATACCTGTCTTCAGAGGAAAACTGAATCTAAACCGATGTTGTCCTGACATAGCAGGTGTCTTATTATCAGAAGAATACTCAAACGAGATAAACAAAACCCAACAAGTTTATACGTTGACATTTCTTTCGCATGTGGCATGCGGTCACCGATCACATGGGTTGCTTAACCCTATAATTTAAGGTAGGAAGTGCCCAAATGTGTCCACAAGTTACACATGCTTACAGGCCAGTAGTGCCTGAATGCACCTGTCATATTTCATATCATATCTCACAACCAGTAATACCAAAGAGGCTAAATTTGGTATCATTTGGAAGAGAAATCAATTTACTTTCATATGAAATCAGCTCGATTTTCAAATGTTTTTGAGATATATGAATTGAATTGCGCTAACATCACATGTTCAGATTTTTTCGGCAATTCGGTAAGGACTCAAGGGACTTAACAATTGAAATATCTTTCGGGATGAAAGGGTTACGACAGGTACTACTGAATTAAGAACCACCACAAACCTGTTGGAAACTTACTAACCTAATGATCTATTGAAACCATTTAAAGTCGGTCCCCACTGGTCGGTTGATTTATAGAGATTTTACTGTATACATAATTTGAGAGAGAAAAATAATTACATGACGGGCGTAGATAGCTGTTAGGATGCTCTACGCAGATGCTTTATGTCATATTACATGGTTGAAATGTTTACCAATAGTTTTGGCATGCTAGAATTATCTGCAGTGAGGTTCTATACACCTTACTTGTGCATAGTCTGACATGTACTAACTGGTCAGTTACCCATGCAACCTTTCTGCGCATCTTGTGAATTCTGAGCGATTTACTAAGAGGCTTTACATGGAGATGAGATCTAAATAAAAGTATAGAAGCAAGAGGGTTATTTAACACAAAGATGCAGTACATTAAAGCTGCAAGTCCGATGGTTTTGAGTTTCTCTCATTTTCTGAGATAAACATATTAGGTTGTTCATTATAATCTACCTTACTTTTAGTTTGAAGTAACTTTTATTTTAAATGGCTAACTTTTGAGATCTTTGAAGTGCAAATGGAAACATGCTAAATTAATTTTGGCAAGCTTGCCAAAACTCTTAACACCATAGGCTTCCACACAAAACAATCAGAAACTTTATGGCTGATGTCCACATCACCATTATTAATTCTTGTTCTAAATATAAAAATGCCAAATCTGTCAACAGACACTTGTTTCAGAGAAATATATAACCAATATTTGATTAAACTTATTCATTTTCTAGTTCTACTTATGTCATTAACCATAGGATATAAATAAAAACATGAATAAAATAAATAAAACTGACTCTGGCTATGGCTCTAACACTAGCCTGAGTGCCCAGATGTGTCTAAATCTAAATGCACATCGCATAAGATGTCCTGATTATATTGATGTAAATGGAATGCTGGATAAAAGATTAATATCTTAATTTATTATATATATTTTTTTAGTTGGTATTCTAGGTTTTAAACAAGAGCTGAGATGAGCTGAAACTAGCACATTTCATAGCTGCACCCAATGTATTAGCATGCACCATGTGCTTTTTGCGGGTTTGTTTTTCTTCCATGCATCCCACAATGCACTGCACGACTGGAATGGTGATCTAGTCTATTCAAGGGCAATTTCCCAGCTACATTGGTATATATATGTCATGGGCACCAGTAGAGGTTGAAGGTCAAGGGGGAGTGTCAGACCACTATCATGGAATCTATATATAGTCTGGGGACGGCCTATGATAATTAGTCAGCTGTATTGACAGTTATTGAATATAGGCCATGCGCCATGAATACTGGTATGTTAGCAGAGAAAAGTTTTTTAGTGATTCATCATCACGCGGTATTTGTTAAACAATGTGAAGTGAGATTGATTTTGTACTGTAAATTTTAAAATTAGCGTAGGTAGCAGACACGGAGGCAATATCTGATTAGAGCATCTCCCGTATACAAGGATCCCATTTCTCAGTGAAATGGCTGATTTCAGCGAAAGCTGAGTTTCCAAATCAGCGGGTGAAAAGAAATTGGGTGGGGGGGGGGGGGGGGGAAATCCTGTCTGTGAAAAAAAAAGAAACTCTTAGTTCTTTGTTAGTCTTGAAGTCTTAAAACAGTTGGAATTTCAAGGCCAAAATCTGTCAAACTGCACCATTTTAATCGTGCCCACTCCAGACGCCTGAGGGTCACAAACCCCATACTACGGTGATTTGAAGCCGTTAACTTTCAAATCTTGGCAATTTTGATCAAGTTAAATTGAAAACGCCAATGTGGTGTACAACATGTGATATTGAACTTAGTCTGATGGCAATTTAGTTTCTAATATAGATTGTAGTGGAATTATCATAGCAATTATTTTGCATTAGTTAAAATACCACTTTGTGCATTATGGTCTCTGTATTCACCACCTCCCCGCCCCACCCTACCTACCCTACCTACCCTACCCCAACCCCATCTTCCGGCATGTAAGCTGGAGCTCCGACCCAGCGTGCTCAGTCGCAGCGTCAGTCCTTCCAGAGGGATCAGCATAACTCGCAATACCCCTATTGGTGCCACCATGTCTTTACTAGCGCCATTTTTACATTTACAACTCAGCACTTTTTTGATATGGTGCGAGAGACCTAATAAACTGTGATACCTATTGATCGGGGCAACTGCTGCCGTTGCACTTTTACCGGACGGGATGGCCGAATCTGTAAGAGTGCTGGCTGCCTTCCCGTGTGGCAGGTCGTGGGTTCGAACCCCAGCAGAATAAAACTGATGACTTATAAAACTGATACTTGGTCGCTACCTAGCCTGACACCCGGATAGCCCAAGGACTGGCTTGATCAGGATAATGTGATAATCACTTGGGATACCTAATGTGACCCGAGTTGGATATCGGGCCATAGTACTGGCAGCCCAGTCTTCCAGTGGGGGAGCACTATAAAGTCGCCATAAATGCGCAGTCACAAGTCTGTGCCAAACCATGATATGACCTTAGATACTTTCAAGATGTAAAACCCCAATAAAAGTCACTGCAACCTAATGGTGTATATACTGCGTTACAATTAAATGTGTATATTTCCTTGATTTGTTGTGGTTTTACTTTCTAGCAACATGTCAGTTTATATTTGGGGGGCTACCGATTTATGACGGTGTGCACTGGTTGTGGATTTATAGTGCTGACCTACTGGCATACTATGCTACCGCCATTGCCTATCAATACCCCACTCAGTGATATTGTCATGACACTAAGCCAACCAGTTCTTTCCCTATCCTAGTAACGGCGAGCCCCAGGCAAGGTAGTATCAAGTTTGTAAGTCCTTGGTTTGACTCGGCCGCGGATCGAACCCACGACCTCCAGTACGGAATGCTGGTGCGCTAGTCACTTGGCAATCCCGTCCGATTGTGTGACTTGTGACTCTGAAATAGCAGCAATTTCATGTGTCAACTTATGACAACAATGGTTATGGTATGCCTTGTATATATATATATATGTATGTATACATATATATGTATATATATATATACATATATATGCTCCTTATTTGTATTGAATCTAGAAGTAAGTACATATTCTGGAGACTAGAATCGCAATATCCGTATTGGTGTATCATTAGTGATGTGTTTTAAAAGATAGACAATATTATGTTTTACGGGATCGACCTGTCTGATCAAATGTACTCGTGGCTTGAGCTGGAAGACCCGCCCCCCAAAACATGTTGACTAATCACTTTGTATCTAAAGGTCCTTACTCGTATTAATAAAACTGTGTCTCTTTGTCTTTGTATATGTGCGTGAGTGACATCGATACACACACATTCACGCACACACACTCACACGCCGCATGAGTGTGCCCGAAACTAATCGAGAGGTACAATAGACAGGTTTTTTTGTTAGTTGAAATTAATGTGTTTTCAAGTAAACGCACCCAACTGGGTTTTCGTGAAGGCGGCCCTCTTAAAGTTACATAATCCAATGATTTTGATTTTTGTCATTTTCTGAGAAATATATTAGGTTGATCATTATAATCTATCTTACTTTAGTCTGAAGTAACTTTTATTTTAAATGGCTAACTTCTGAGATATTTGAAGTGAAAAACATGCCAAAATAATTTTTGGCCAGCACGCCAAAACTCGACACCATAGGCTTCAGCAGTGACAGTTTATACTAAATTGACTTATTACGCCAATACTCTGGCACTATAGCACTGGATATGCTTCTGCAGCAGCAGGTTCTATTAAATTGACCGTTTATCCCCTTATATGCAGCAACAAAAGGTTAATTGCACCAGTACCTAATTTGGATATGTAGGATCAGATCTAGGTCAATGTTTTGCTTTTGAAAATTTAATGTGGTGGGGTGGTTAGAGTGTGACTTTTTTCTAGGTCGGACTCCTAATCTGAGGGTCAGCGGTTCGATTCCCCGTGCCCCCAGCTCTGCCAATTTGGATTTCCACCGCAGTGTATAACTTACAGCATCATCAAAGGCCGGTTGCTCTCATACCATGTCTATGTGGTGTTGGAGATTAAAAATCCCTTGGGTCGGTAAAAGTGTAGGCTCGGGCTTTCTATCGACCAGCAGTGGAATGAGGAAGACCAGTCGTCTATGACTGAAATCTCCCCTGCTTAAACAACTAATGGACCAAAAAAAAAAGAAAAATGCTTTCATCGGACTGCAGCTTTAAGGTGATGAACAAAACGCCAGTGGCCGTTTTCACATGTACCGTAATATTTTTCTCTTCACGTTGCATAATCCGATGAAAGCATCTAATTTCCGATGTAATTAATTAACGCACTTAATTCCAACTTTGATACTGGTGAACACAAACTTTTCTAGCTGTATATAATGGATATTGAAGTTACAAAGTCAAATGGTTTTGAGTTTGTCATTTTCTGAGATAAATATATTAGGTTGGTCGTTATAAATCTACCTTACTTTAGTTTGAAGTGACTTATTTTAAATGGCTAAATTTTGAGATATTTGAAGTGCCAATGGACTAAAATAATTTTGGTAAGCACACCAAAATTCTGACCACATAGGCTTCTGCAGTAACATATAGAATGAATCCAATCTAGGTTACTGTTTTAGTTTTGAAAATTTGATGTTTTCATCGGACTATGCAGCTTTAAGTCAATTGAATAGAACATGTCACTGCTGTGTGTAGTACACCAATAATGGGTAAAGTAAGCTACAAGGGTGCCAGTGTAGCTCTCAAGCTGGTGCCCCTGCCATAATTGGACCCCTCTGACGTCCAGTCTTATCATAAGCATATTCAGCGCTCTACGGAGCGACCCAACCAGCCACGGTTTGAACTTGTTTCCGCTACAAAGGTATTCGGGGTCAGCGATTGGTTAATAATATATCAAAACAAATGCTTGCTGCCATAGAATTTTTACTCAAAATTAAAAGAAATAAAGAACAATTTGGCATAAACATGGTGCACAAATGCAATATTATTACTTTATTATTACTTTATTCCACCGAAACGATGGTCGTATAACATATTGCAAATGGCGGCCCCCATAAGGGGCGGCCATTTGCAATCGAAAAGAACAGCTCTGATTGGCTAAAATTATGGAAAGATCACATTATTATTTTAGTAGTTTCTTGTTCAGACATATTTACACATATATATGTATCCTTTGCACAGATTAAAGTGCTTGAAGTATATTTTCGACTTCTGTTTAAATCACACAATATCAGGACGTAAAGAATGGGAAACTCATCCTGCAAGGGTATGCTCAATATGACCCAGTGGTCAGCCATTTTTGCTCCTTTCCTCGCTGTGGACCCTTCTCAGTCTTATGGGTGTCAGTAGACGTTGCTACTCCTGTACTATCAGGGATATTCTTCCAGGTTTTTTTCACAGCCTGGGGGCATTTTTGATATAGGTGTAAACGGAAATTTGTCGTTGGGATAATAATCTCGGCTTCATTTCCACTTTATTTGCTTAAAAACACTCTCAATCATCCCATACTAGGCCACGAAAACGGGTAAACAAAGCTTATAGAGTACAGTGTCCTGTGTGTCGGTGGGAACCAAATTGATTTAATATGTTTTCACCTCAAATATATCCTAAGTTAGGCATGTATGATAAAATAACTCTGAATCAATGTAAACTAGATTATAACGATCAACCTAATATATGTATGCTAAGAGTTATGGCAGAAACTCTAAACCATCGGATTATGCAACTAAGATTGTTCGATGGAGAAAATAGTCAGTATATATATATAAAATAGTCAGTATATATATTAGTATATATACAGTAAAACCTCTCTAAATCGACCGACCATGGACCGACTTTAAGTGGTCCATTTAGGGAGGTGGTCGGTTTAGAGTTAGAATATCCTTACAATGTTATTTTTGAGACCCAAATAAAGCGATCGGAATAGAGAGGTTTTACTGTATATATATCACATATATATATATATCACATATATGGGTCGTTCTCAGAAGTTGTGTACCAATAGTGTGACATCAGTACCAGAAAATCAAAATGCTGCCAAATTCCTATAAGCAAGTTTCCTCAATGTGTATGTCCTTTTGCATCTGAATAATTGAAAATAAACATATTCTGGCATTTTTAAGTAGGTCAAATGAAGCTCACACCCAATAAATAGCAGTATAGCATGGAAACCAATCTGACTCCAAAATCAAATATTTTCCACACAAAACTTGACATTTTTAGGACATTTCACATGCCACTTGCTTTATAAACAGTTGCTATGGTTTTGTCTTATTTGTGAATATTAAAGAGAAAAGCAAGAAAATATTAGCAGAGTAACAGATTAGCAGAGTAACAAAGTGGAAACAACAATTTTACACAAATGTTCGGCTCAAATTTCAATGTTTAGGGGCAATTTCAGGATTTATCTTTTACTATACCATAACTGGGTCCATGCATAGAGTGTCAAATGGTGAAAATAGTTCCTGTACTGTATCTGTACTCAGTGTTTGATACAGAGTTTCATAGTACTTGCAAGTGGAAACGAAATGTTACGATGTTAATGACTCCAGAAAATGTTAACTATTTCATAATTTAAATTTTTTTTAAAGAAATAAATGTCTTCAACTTAATGAAGACATTGTATATGACCATTTGAAGTGAAATGAGCTGTTGTTCAGAGGTTTTCATTAAGTTTGTGACACTTTATTTTCAATGCTGTTGACAATGTCACAAATTAGTGATGTAATTTTCTATGTATTTAGCTACATCCATCCCAATAAGATACATAATACACAATATTAACATTTACTTTTGATCTAAACTATCTCCCACATTATTTGGCTAACTGATGAAATCTAAATATTGACACTCCAATAAAGGGTTTCTTTGAAATATGCATTTCTAGTAGACTACCTCAAGTGGTACACAGTTTCTGAGAACGACCCATATATATATATATAGCGCAGATAGCACAGAACCATTGGGCTGACGGTGGCAGCACCGTTGGGCCAACGATGGCAAAACGACATTGGGCCAATGTCGTTTTGTCCACTGACCCACTGTTGGCCCAACGGTGGGAAGCCACCCATAGCAGCATATGCCACCATTGGGCTAACCAATGGTGGAAAGCTACCCAGCCAGTCAGCAAAAAATATAGGACCCATATATGGTTCATATGGGTTACATTGTGGACCCCATATGGTTTTTCCAAACAGGAATCTCTGGATACCACATGGAGAAGACATGTTTCATGTGTCACAAAGCAGTTACCACAGATGACACTGGAGGAGTAAACCCCAATTTTTTTTTAATCAGTTTACACAAAATCAGTCTAATCTGAGGTCCATGCACCTCATATTAGATATTAAGATGATAAGACACTAATCTTGTCTGAAAAGCTAATACCCCAGTCACACGAGGCCTGCGTTCGCTAACGATCGATTCGCGATGTCAAAACCTCCTCCTTGCGCCCTCCTTACGCCCTCATTGAGTCCTGGTGCCGCGAAATCGCCAACCTCCCGGCGACCATTTCGGAAATTTTGGGCGCAAGGAGGTTGCTGTTGCTGCACGTGCAACCTGCTTGCGCCCTGTTCCGGCGGCGCCATTAAACAGTGGTTGGCGACCTGGCGCCGCCAGGGCGCCGCCAGGGCGCCGCCAGGGGGTGGCGAGTTGGCGCCAATCTGGCGCCGACCTAGCGGCGCCAAAATATGCAATGCTGTGCTCACTGGGTGGTAGGCACTATGGCGCCGCCTTGGCGCCGCCCTGGCGCCACCCTGGCGCCGCCCTGACACCACCCTGATGCCGCCCCGGCCCTGATACGGCGCCGCCCCGGCGCTGATGCGGCGACGGCCGGTGCCGATCTGGCGCCGCCATGGCGCGCCCTGGCGCCGCCCTGGCGCCGCCCTGCCGCTTACCACGTATTTGAATCAAAGTATCGAATGGAACGCTGGGTGGTTGGCGTCCTTTTGGGCGTAGGGAGGTTGGCGGCAAACGCTGCCTCTCGTGTGACTGGAGTATTAGCTAAGAAGTGATGGCTGCTAAACAAGACCAAAGACCCTATAATATTGACAAAATCCAGCACTCCTCAATAAAACACTTTTGCAATGAAGATGGTGTTTCATGAGCACTGGTGAGCATTTTTGTAACTTCTAACTCTCTACTGACGTGTTCCAAAAGCAACCATATTACACCTCACCTATGGTTGTTAGTTAGGCACATTTTATCATACTTCTCAACCATATCTTTTTACCGCGTGATGGATGGGGGAAGCTCTGTAGGCATGTCATAAAGCCGGTGGGCCAATTGTGGCAAATGCCGGTGGGCCAACAGTTGCAAACACCATTGGGCCAATGGTGGCAAATGCCATTGGGCCAATTTAAGTATACTTAAAGCTGCATAGTCCGATGAAATATCAAATTTTCAAAACCAAACCAATTATCTAGATTTGATTTTCCATATCTAACTTGAATACTGATGCACTTATTAAGCATTTGTTTCTGCATAGAAGGCAATACTGAGTCAATTTAACAGAACCTGTTACTGCAGAAGTCAGAGTTTTGACAAGCTTTCCAAAACTAATTTTCCATGTTTGCACCCAAAATATCTCAAAAGTTTACCATTTAAAATAAAAATAACTTTGAACAGATACTAGTGATCGATCTAATATATTCATCTCAGAAAAAATACAGAAATTCAAAACCATCGGACTAGGCAACTTTAAAGCTAAAAGTAAAGTAGATTATAACAATCACCCTACTATATTCATCTAAAAAAGTGATAACTACAAAACCATCGGACTATGCAACTTTAAAGCTAAAAGTAAAGTAGATTATAACAATCACCCTACTATATTCATCTAAAAAAGTGATAACTACAAAACCATCGGACTATGCAACTTTAAAGCTAAAAGTAAAGTAGATTATAACAATCACCCTACTATATTCATCTAAAAAAGTGATAACTACAAAACCATCGGACTATGCAACTTTAATATGCATTTGTGAGTCCATTGGTTTGTACAACACTCGGAGGTTAAAGTATCTCAATATCGATCCTATCAGATTATATAAAATGCAGACAAAGGGGGTGTTGCTATCATTCTGAGCCTACACCGCGCCATATCGAGGTGAGTGATTGTTGGTACCTTCTGCATACATCACCATAGATACACTCACAGTGGCTTAAAGGGGACGTAACATGGTCAGCATAGCTTTACCTATACACAATTATCATGATTGAACATGACTATTCATAGTTCTCTGGGGGTTATTTACAGCTCACCCAACCATTATGATTAGGGTCATTCACCAGCAATGACTCTGTTCAGCTGTTAGAGTGACATAGGATAGGGAATATTTAAATTACACAGTTGGATAGGCCCTTTTCTATGAAATACACATGAAACAGGTTTAGACTAATATAGTAATTTTAACTAATAACAAACCAGACGGGATGGCCGAATGAGTTGAACGTTCGTCTCCTTGTTTTCGGAGATCGGGCGATCCGAAACCATGAGTTTGTGGGTTTGAACCCTGGTCGAGTCAAACCAATGATTTGTTGTTGTTGTAAATATAGTTTATTCATTGAATAAAGTCTTTTGTCAGCGCCATGGCACTGGTCTTCCAGCCATGTGACAATACAGTTATTTACAATATATGTATATGTAGTCTGATATTGTCATCAGCAGCTAGCTCAAATCAGCTGAAATAACAATATTAAACATTCAAAGACTTACATATGGTATAGTTTGACAATTCACATATAAAAATATCAGTTATATGTTGTATTCATACACACTTGATACATACATGTGTATTGATTAGACCTTTACATTACGGAGTGGTTAGGTGCATAGTTTCCCTTCATAGGTTTGTATGTCTACTATATTGTGAATTGCAAAACTATCATGTTGTTGGAGTTAACATTTTGAGATGTTAGTAGAATGGTTTGTTTAATCTGTTAGATAGAGTGTGGTTAGCTTGTAGGGTTATGCTTAAAAGGTTAATATCTCGGGTGTGTTTTTTGACTACATGAAGTAGTTTGAGTAAGTAGGTTGTTAGTAATGATGGGATAAACAATGCTTGGAGGATTGTACGTTTCAGTCATTTAGTAGTCTAGTAGGCCTACAGACTTTATTAGTGTCTATGTTTATACAAAGACCCTATTATACCAAGCCGGCTCACTCAGCCTGTACAGTGTAATCAAAATGATCAAACCCACAACTTGGTGCGCTGGCTGTTCCCCCGGCCAAAGAGATGCTATATTATATGCACAAATGTATATATGAATGTGAAAGATGTGTGATGATGGCGACGATGCCGACGATGATGTGTGCCTGTTCATAGCAATTTCATATTGATGTGTATTCACACTTACCTGTCTGATGCATGATATAGCCATATGTGTTTACATGTGAAACACCAACCAGCAGCTGGGTTGATCAAACCCACCACAAGGTGGCACTGCAAAATTGACATCACATGGGAGAGATAGGGAGTGAGCCGTCCCAGTACCATAGGGCCCCCGGTCTATAGCAATACTACCAGACTGATACACATTTCCGAATTTGCTGGGAAAATAATTTGTACGGTGGATAACTTGCTTTGTTGGCAGCAGGTAAAGGAGCGCGTGGGATGGTGGGAGGGGGTGGGGTGGCCATAGGTGCTTATAATAGATAGATAATTAAATATGGCAACCTCATCACTAGGCCTGTAGAAGGGCCTGATTGGCTTGGTGAATTCTTACCAGGTTCTTGAATTCTAGTTGTCTTTGTGCATGTCTAATTCTGACTGGGAGTTCATTCCATAATTTGCTGCCTTTGTAGATAGGGGCTCTTGTCAGTCTATTTGTGAGTGTTTTAGGACCTTTGAGGAGTGTAGCATCCCCCTACCTGGTAACTCTCGTAGTATGGTCTATGTAGTTTTCATCCTTGGCTCTGATAAACATAAGAGATAGCAGATGTGCATCTCTCCTTTGGTTCAAGTATGTGATATTAGATCTAGTGTGCGTCTCATTCACTGAGAGAAATTTGCCCCTATATACTGTTCTAAGAGCTCGGTTTTGAGTTCTCTGTAATTTATTTTCTTGTTGTTTTGTTAAAAGGCCATAGATCAGATCATTATAATCTATTATTGGCAGTATAGTTGCCATATACACATATTTGAGCGCGGTGTTCTCACTTATGTAGCATCTTATTTTTCTAAAGGTTGCCATTCTCATACCTAGAATTTGGTTCAGCCTCGATAGTTGCTGGTTCGCATTCAGTGTAGAGTCAAGTGTGGTTCCTAAGTATTTGTACGAGTTCACTTCTCTTAGCACTGCATTGCCTATACATAGCTCTATATTCTGTGCGTGCGATTTTCTAGATTTTGTTCCATATATCGCATATTCTGATTTTTGTGTTTATGGTAAGTTTGTTATCAGCACACCAAATATTGACCTTTTTTAACTCCTTGTTTACCATAGTAGCTGCCAGAATAATGTTTTTATTGTGCACTGTGAGGACAGCATCATCCGCAAAAAGTGTGAAATTAGCACTGGTAGACAGCAATGGTAGGTCATTAATAAATATCAGAAAGAATTGATACTTAATTGTTGCTTACTGGCCTGCTCATGTTGGCAATAGTGGGGTTTCCCCCCATAACAAGCTGACATTAGAGGCCCAATAGGGCGTAGATCAGCCAAAAGAGGATCTGTAACTTACAGTGTAAGTTAATCTGTAAGTTAAAAAGGGGAGGGGTCGCTTAATCACATTACAATGACCTGATATCCCACTCAATCACATTATCCTGACACTGAGCTAACCAGCCCTTGCCCTATCCTAATAATGCCGAGCACCAGGCTAGGAAGTGACAAGTATCAATATTTAAGTCATTGGTTTGACTCGACCGGGAACCGAACTCGCGAACTCCCGATCTTCCGCATGCGAGGCCTGTGCTCTACCTATTCGGCCACAGCGCCCTGAATTTCGATTAGTAGGCTAGGAACAGAAATGTCAAGAGACGATAGAAACAATTAAAGTTGATCAATATTTATCAGACTGGTCGGGGTGATAACCACCACAATGCATGTGGACCTGATACAACTAATCTAAAGCCGTGTTTACACGGGGAATTGTGAAATGATCTAGACAAAGCGATTTATATGAGCCGTTTTTGAGGCGCGTTTACCCGGACAGAGTTTTAAAAGTATTTTGGCGCCGGGAACCAGCAGCCTGTGGTGCGCCTGTAGCCGGTGAGCACTGCTATGTGTTTAGTTTACACTCGTC
Organism: Branchipolynoe longqiensis; assembly: GCA_030323885.1. Taxonomy (NCBI): domain Eukaryota; kingdom Metazoa; phylum Annelida; class Polychaeta; order Phyllodocida; family Polynoidae; genus Branchipolynoe; species Branchipolynoe longqiensis. Next base: position 56,615,208 of record CM059194.1, on the reverse strand, counting down.
GATTCGACTCAGATGTAGCTGCTACGTTAATATCGCTTGGAATTTAAGGTTAATTTAATTAAATTTCATTATTTGAGTATGAAATTCTGTTAAATATGATCGCATTCACTAGATTTCGGCCTAATCGGGCCCTAACACTGCCTGGAACCAGCTGAATCGCTTCATCTATACTACCTCGCGAGGTGGTATAGATGAACCGTTTCATATGAATCGATTCAGCCCTAAAACGCCTCAGAGTCGCGTTTACACGCCAAATGTGTGTCGATCTAGGCAAGTGGGTTCATATGAAACGTTTTAAATCGCCCGTGTAAACAGGGCTGCAGACTCACTCCATCCCCCCCAAAAATAATCTATCTGGCCAATCCTACTAAGATAAGAAAAGATGGCTTCTTGAATATTCTTACAGACCTACTCAAACCAACAATGCAGTCCGCCATCTTCCTGGTTCTTCTGGCGATTGTTCCTGGTTGCTTCACGACGCAGTAAGTTGATGATTGTGGCAGTTTGTTAAATACACAACGATGGAGATGTTGCAAAGTGGAATGTAGAATGTTGCCTACTGACTGAACGTAGCCACAGGGAACGCAGCCATGGTTTAGGCATAGTGACATTGTATTCGGGCTGTAAGGTGTTTATTAAGTGAGTTTAACTTTCAAACCGTCTTCACTTTGACTACTAAAAACTACGCGTTAAATGTATTTTATTAAATTAATTATTTGAACAATCCGTTGGTTTTTATTTCTTCACTATATCCATATTTCTTTAGTAAAAACTACGCGTTAAATGTATTTTCATAAATTAATTACTTGCACAATCCGTTGGTTTTTATTTGTTCACATACTTTAAAGAAAAGTTAAATATATCTTGTCAAGTCTAGTACTACATTTGAATATTAGATTAAGTATCTAGGCCTAAGTTAGATGTGTATATATTCAAATCTAGATAAGTGTTTTGGTTTTGAAAATTTGAAAATTTCATCGGACTATACAGACTTTCAAATCATAGCCATTTTGATCTATAAAAGCTGATTTCTCAATGTATTTTGACAAAACAAGTAATATATTTTTCAACATATTTTGATATATAACAAATTATAATAAAATACAAATACCTGTTTGTTTTTAGTTTTTTGGCGTTTTACTTCCTATCAACATTAATATTGGGATTGGTGCAATCTTGTGACAAAATGCGCACAGACGGCGACTTTGTAGCATTGCCCTGCTACGATATTCTGCCACCAGTATTATGACCTGATATTCTAGTCAGTCACATTATCCTGCCACTGAGCCAACCAGTGCTTGCATTACCCTAGTAGTAATGGGACGTGGCATGCAAAGGGGATCGGGACGTAGCTCATGCAGTATAGCGTGTCCACCTGTGAAGGTGTGGGTCATCCGATCGATCCTGCTCAGTGGACCCTTTTGCAGTTTGGGCTATTTTCCGTTCCAACCAGTGGTCCACAAGTGGTTCATCAAAGGATGTGGTATGTGCTGTCCTGTCTGTGGGAAAGTGCATATAAAAGACCCTGTGCTGCTTATGGGAAAGAGTAGCCTATGTGGCGGCAGGCGGTTTCCTCTAAAGAAATATGTCAGAATGACCATATGTTTGACATCCAATAGCCAATGATAAAAATCAATGTGCTCTAGAGGTGTCGTTAAATAAAACAAACTTTAAGTACCACGCAAGGTACAAGTGCCAATTTTGTGATTTGTGTAGGCCCTATTTGACTGCGACTGGGGAATGACCTCACGAAAGCCAACAAAAAAGGGACCAGCTAGTCTAATATTACTTTTATTAGTTATATGACAGTGTGCGAGTGACCTGACCTTGCAATGGACATCAACATAAAGAATGTGCTATGAACAACATTTGGACATTTAGTAAGACTCATTAGTTCACACTCATGGAATAATGAAGACATTGTCTATTTATTTCCTTCTTCATACTTTCCAGTCCTATGATGAGAAAGAATGTAGGCCCATATAGATAAATATTATGAATTATGTGTAAATGACTATTTTGCTTGTTCTCTTTCTCTTCTTTCTTAGATGGGACTTTGCGAATGAGTACAAGAATAATCTGAACCAGTGGACAAGCGAGCAGCAGCACTCCTGTACAGTGAAGCCCCACACGGTGTAAGTTAAGGAAATATTGAGAAACATAGTTACAGGTCTACAGCTTAACAATTAGGCCAAATATAAAAAGAAAATTAGTGATCGTCCCGGCCTGTGCCTGAAAAATCTCCCTCCCCTGATTAATTTTTTTAAATAAATATTTTACGCTGTTAAAAATGTGTCGGGCTAGCATAATCTGTGCAACATCGCTACGGTTGGTTGTTGGAGATGTATGTCCAGGAAATGATGGGTACTGACTTGTGATCGTGCACACTCATGGTGACTTTTATAGTGCTGCCCCACACAGAGTTATGTATTATGTAAATGTCATATGCCAGAAAAATAACAAATAAAAATAAAAACCACCCGCCTGACCCTGACTTATGTGATCAAAAGGACCATCAACAATTTTATTTTTAGTTGGCCGTACATTAACTTTAACTATGTCGCTCTATATATTTTCTTGGCTATATATAGATCAATTTATATGTATTGCTCTAGACAACGTGTATATTCAGTGCTGAAGCACTGGTCTTCAAGCCTTAGTTATTTACACTTTTTCCCCCTATTAAAAATATAGTGTTAGGAACAAAGAAAGAAATTGCGAACATAGTAATTTCTAATAAATATGAGTTAGCTGTAGTGTAACTATGTAGGGTTACTGACGAGCCATTAGCTTCCAGAGCTGGGTTTAAAAAAAAGGATTTTATGGATAGCAGTTATTGACACAATTTTACAAGTTCAAAATAACTTACTGCGTGATGAGATGACGTACGTTGTCATCAAAAGGTTTGCTCATTTATACGTCTATTTTACAGGATGTTGGTTGTGGTGATGTTGTTTTACGTTCTAGTAACATCTAAGGTCATATCAGGATGGGTACTGACTTGTGACAGTGCACTCATGACAATTTTATAGTGCTTCCCCCACTGGGAGACCAGGCAGCCGGCAACATGACCCAGTGTCACATTATCCTGATACTGTGCAAACCAGTCCTTGTCCTATCCTATTTAATGTCAAGCGCCAGGCTAGGAAGTGACAAGTATAAATTTTATAAGTAATTGATTTGACTCAGCTGGGATTCGAACTCCCGACCTTCCACAGGGGAAGCTGCGCTCTACCGATTATGCCACCGCGTCCGGTGGTTATGATGCAGGTTAAGTCTCATGTGAGGTAATGATAAGCAATATAAGACAACAAGGGATGATTGTGACCAATGTCCTCCCTGTGTCAGCAGGGAGAGAAATGGTTCAGTGGCTGATTGGTATACCATCAGGACAGTGCTGGATTAAAGGTACATGGTCCGATGGCATTTGAATTTGTTAATTATATTTGAGATACATAGCTCAGGTTGACCATTATATCCTAATATTCAATAGTCCCGAGTAATTTTGATGAAAACTGGCTAGTTTTGGAGCAATTTGAGCTCAAAGAACCCAACTTAATTTTGACAAGCTAGCCAAAAGTCCTGTGGATATGACCCAGATGGTCATCCATATGTCTCACCCTCCCTCATAGCATAGATAGTCCCGATGGCAGATGCAATTTTAATTGACAAATGTCAAAATTTAAATTACCCAAGTTGATTAATTATGACCTACTAATCCTGGAACCTGACACGGCTGTAGGTAGGTATTTCTGTTTGGGGTGTGAACTTTCTGGGAACGGATTGGTGGCATAGGCCCGTGGCACTAGGGTTTTTAACCAAATATTATTTTGTAGAAAGGTTAATTTGATTTATATCTATCGAATTGACCAAGTAGCATCGAATATCCAACATTACATATACATATGTATGATTGACATTGTCCCAATGGCAGAAATTTCAAAACATCAAACTATGCAACCACCCACCAAACTACACATTCTATGATTCAGCCAGGCCTGAGCATTAATGGTTTGACGGGATCTGCCACAATTGCGCAGGCTTCTGGGTTTAATGCTATGATTGCTGCAGCCATTCTGGTCATGCCTATGTGTTATTGTTTGGACGGGATCCATCGCAAATGCGCCGTTCCACAGCGTATGCGTCGGAGGACGGGACGCAGCACATATCAGTTTCTACACTCACCTATGACAAACTGCACACTCTGCGATCCCGAGCCATCCACCGACGCATACGCTGCGGAACAGCTGCTGCTGTCATAGCGTTAAGCCCAGAACCCGGCGCATTTGCGATGGATCCCATCCAAACGATAACGCATGACTAGAACAGTTGCTGCCATCATAGCACTAAACCTGGAGATCTGCACATTTGCGGCAGATTCTGTCAAGCCATTAATGATCAGATCCGGCTGGATCGTAGAATATGGCTGCTGCCATCATAGCAGTTTGTTTGTTGTTTTACATCCTAGCTACATCTAAGGTCATATCAGGATGGGCCATCATAACATTAAGCACAGAACCCTGTGCCCTGTGGCACAAATTAGAACTATTCTGAGTTTGTTTGTTTTCCCAGATAAGTATACCGATTCCCTTTAACATTTCACATTGCTATCTAATGAATTAGCATTTCTCATATACATATTATTGCTCTGTTATTATTTACTGTTATGTCATCCATATGTCTCACCCTCCCTCATACCATAGATAGTCCCGATGGCAGATGCAATTTTAATTGACAAATGTGAAAATTTAAATTACCCAAATTGATTAATTATATTTATAGAATTGACCAAACAACATTGATTATCCAACATGGAGGGGAGGGGCAATATCCACCTCATTTCCCCCTCCCTTCTATGTATGGCTCTGCACAGTAGGCCTACTTGGTCAGGGGAGGCTAATGAGGTCACGAGATTGGCCTAAATGGTTAATGGCCTCCCTGCAAAATGGGTGTTTCAAAGTGAGTGTCCAAAGGGGTGAGGTTATAAATTCACGGGTTATTCTGTATATATATATGTTGTCCCAAATCATTAGCTAATACACCAGTATCTAAGTTGGATATATAGGATCAAATTTAAGTCGTTGTTTTAATTTTGACAACATTATATTTCATCAGACCATGCAACTTTAACCTAGCAGCAAAAGTAACATGAGCTAATGCTGGAAAAAAAAAACACAAAAATCCGCCCGTCCTACCCTGATATGTGTGATCAAAAGGACGATCACTAACTTGCTTTTTATATTTGGCCTAATAAGTGTTCACACTTCCTGTCTACCATTCGCTATATAATTATGAGTGTGAGTAACGAGGCCAGCATGTAAAATGCTAGATACAAGATTCACCCCGTACTGCTGCAGTAGGGGTGCAAACCAGCCTTATGTAAAAGGTGGCGAAAATGCGGGTAAAAGAATTGAGGGCCTAATTTAACAATCTAAGAAGCAACATTTATTCTTTACATCTGTTTTATTATTTACCCGCTACCTTTGAGTTGAAAAATATAATATAATATATAGTTTAATGAGATTTAAAAGTGAAATCGACGGCGTTCTGCGGCCGCCATCTTGTCTTTTTTGCATTCTCTCCCATTTCACCAACTCTGTGCCTATATGCATAATATGGGTAGCCATTTGATACTGGAGCCACATACTGTAGCCTCACTTCCATATTAATGCTATTTTCCGCCGTATTTATATAAGGCTGGTCTTCACCCGTGTACTACAAGTACCGGGTGAATCTTTTATCTAGTAAAATGCATAAACTTTCTGATTCTCACATTGCAGCCTGTTTCCACACGCTGCTTACTCGCCATGCAGGTCAGGGTGGAGCAAAAGGGCAGAGTGTGACCAGTGTCTAACTATTCCTTTCACTGTTCTCTTCGCAGTGGTGAGAATTTCGTTGAATTCCTTGTGAGGCACTACAAATGTCCGGTGCGCTCACTGAAAGGAATTGATGTGCAAGGTATCCACGAGGTGGCAGGATCGGCAGAGCTCCGTTCCCCTAGCGGCAAGACGAGTAAGCTCTATGCTCTCCCGTACGGCACGCACGTGTGGGCTCACGTGGGCGAGAACCCAATCGGTTTATGGCGCTTGTATCTCAACGACATTCAGAGTGTGGAGGGTAAGTTAGTTTTCCTTAATTACAAATACTTAACTTTATTGCATATTATGCTATTTATTCTGTGAAATGATCAAAACCAGCTGGGTTGAGAGGCCTATGTTATGGTGTCTTGGTTGTGGCCTGGTCAGTTGGGTGTGTTTGAGGAGGGTGTGTGTGTGGGGGGGGGGGGGGGGGTCCAATTGTCCTCAATTGAAATTTCCCCTGCTTAATCAACTAATGAAACCCAAACAAGTAAAACAAAACAAAAAACGGACTGAAACTTACAATCCTCCAAACATAGTTTATCCCATCATTAGATCTACTAACGACCTACTTACTCCAACTTAATATTGTAAGCACAACCCTGCGCCTAAACATACTCCATCTAACAAAATAAACAAACCATTCTACTAACTACTAAGTATATAATACCCCAGTCACACTATACCTGCGATCATTTCGCGACCGTTTTGCGACCACCATATGATCGGTTAGCAACCGGTGGCCGACCATTTTGGGTGATTTTGGTCGCATGGAGGTTGCAGCTGCTGCACTTGCAACCTCCTTGTGACCGGTCGTTGAATGGTCGGTGACCAACCCCCCTAAACATTGGTGACCTGCTCGGCGACTGCCTCCCAAGGACCATGAGAATCTTGGGTCAGCGACCAGTTGGCGACTTGGCGACCAGTCACCGACTGGACACGGACCAACCTCCCTAAAGATCGGCGACCAGTCGGTGACCGATTACCAACTGCTTGGCGACCATTCATACGCATATTAAATTTGCATGGTCCGATGAAACATTAAAAAAAAACACCAAAAACCACTTAGCTACATTTGATTCTATATAGCCAACTTAGGTATTGGTGCATTAACTAAGGCTTTGGGGCAGCATATACAGAATAATCAGTAAATTTATGACCCTATCCCTTTGGACACCTACTTTGAAGCAACCATTAGGCAGGAAGACCACAAACCAATTAGGTCAATCTCATGACCGTATTAGTGCTGCCCTCATTCCCAGTTCCATATATGGCATCAGTCAGGTTCCAGACTACCTATGCATTAATAGGTCATTCCTCATCATCTGACCATCGTGAGATGTGAAGCTGGGCCACAACAATAAGATTTTGACAAGCTTGCTGAAATGATTTTCGATTCTTTCAGCTCAAATTTCTCCAAAATTTGCCATTTTTCATTCAAATGACTCCGGAATAATGAATAGTAGGGTATAATAGTCAACCTGATATATTTATCTAAAACATTGTGCAGAAATTTGGACGATATCGGACTATGCAACTTCAATATAATACTATAACATTCCAATAACCTCCACCGCATCTGGTCATTTTTGAATGAAGAGTTATTAAATAAGGCCATGATTAATATACATTAAAACTAACATTGAGAGCATTCTGGTGTCGCCATCTTGTCTTTTAGCATTCTGTCATTTCACTAACTGTGTCAATATGGATTAACTTACAGATACTCTTCTGGCTGATCTAAGCCCTATTGGGCCTCGAATGCCTGCTCGTTATGGTAAAAAAAAAAGAACTCTTTTTTTTTTGCACACATATAGAGGTTGGTGGAGCCCTGAAGTCATATAACTGTGGGTGTACTCTCCAATGCCTATCCAATCTTCTCTCAAATGTTTCTGACCTCAAGTCTGGGCTTCACCTTGAAGATCTTATACCACGGGCCTCTGGTGTTACTGTTTATTCTGAGGTTTAACAAACCCATTGGTCGAAAACTTGTGTGTCCCTCCAGATATCCTGGCTCCTCGCTTTTGTTTTCACAAATGTCGCCACTGTCAGTTTCACGTGGATACATAAATGAAATATTTATCTTCACCCACAGTTGGGGTGAGTGATAACCAATCTAAATAACCATCTAAATCCCAGCAAAAACTGCTTCAACTAGACCTAAACAAGCTCTGGAGGTTCCAGCACATGCTGTTTATCTATATTCGCGAAGAGTTGATGAACTGGGCGAATGATAAAAACTCACAAGATGGCAGCCACTGAATGATCTCAATTTGACTTTTGAAGTCTATTAATCTACATAATTTCACAAATTCTTCATTCCAAACGTAGCTGGCTATGACAAATTATTTGAACAATCTATCTAACATATTAGATATCCCAGCCATAACCGTAACCCAGCCAGCACTTTTCTGTATGGTTATTTAGCAGCATTGTACACGATATAAGGATGCGGGAATAACTAGTGGATGCACCACCTAGCGTCCAGAAGGGGAACCGGAGCTTGACTACCCTACAGACTGTCGTATAATATATATATATATGTATATATTATATATATATGTATATATATATGTAAGGTACGCTCTGTATATACAGTAAAACCTCTCTAAATCGACCGACCTTGGGACCGACTTTAAGTGGTCCATTTAGGGAGGTGGTCTGATTAGAGAGTTAGAATATGGTTACAATGGTATTGTTGGGACCCAAATAAAGCAATCGATATAGGGGAGTGGTCGATCTGTGGAGGTGGTCAGTTAGAGAGGGTTTACATAATATGAAAGCAGTAAGTCTACTATGTATTTACAAATAGAAGATAGTGATAAATACTGAAACACTGCTCACTTTTCCACGTCCATTGTCCATGAGGTGGGAACACAAGTTGAAATGACTCAACATGCAGTCAACTACAAAAAGTTCCATGGGTATAGTGTCAACTGTATGCTGTCAGTGGCTGTTCGCTGTATGCTCACCGGCCGTCAACCGGGTCTCACAGCCAGTCACCGGTTGTCAACGTCTACTCAGTGTATATTCAACTGAGTCTGTCAACACTGGAGTAAATGCAAATAATCTGTGCATAATTGTGTAAATGATGTAAGTCACAACCCCATGTTTGTGTTTGTATATATACATTGAAACACTCAAAAGTGTGTTTAGCAAAATGTTAACACCAAGATGTATTGACAGCACAATGTCAATGATATCAAAGTTGACCTGACATGCCAAAATCAATGTTGGAATAATTTCCTCACCTAATGTCATCACATATTTTCACATAAAGTGTGTGCCCCAATATAGGCACAATGAAACACCATTTCCTATGCCACATATGTATGTAGTACTCACATATTCAATGTCCTTCCTATGTATGCAGTGCTCACATATACATCAGTTGTAAAGACTGAATCACTGCTCACCTTTCCATGTCTGTACTCGGTGAGGTGGAAACGCAAATTCAATCAAGTGGAGGTGCTATGATTAGCCAGGAGGCTAGGGGGAGGTGATATATATATATATGTATGTATGTATGTATGTATGTATGTATATATATATATATATATATATATATATATATATATATATATATTCCCCGCCCCGCAGTACCACTGACGTCACCGCACCACGTGGTCACGGAGAATCCCCAACCACAGAATATCAGGGTGACCTAGTTAGCTCTACCACAAGGCCAGCCCGCCAGCAGGCGTGCCTTGTGGTAGAGCCACCCCCGGCAACAGATCCCCGGCACTTACGCAGTACCCACCAACAACAACATGTACTGCGTAGCCAGCAACCCACTCGCCCGGTTACACGCACATGCTATAAGTGACCCAGTTACGCCAAACTGAACAGTCCAACCAGTTACACACTCATGCCCGCAGTAAACATAAACACTCCCCCGGTTATAGCAGCAAACACGCAGTACGCCCCGTCAACAATAACCCACGCGTTAGACAAGAAATAGCAGATATTAAACACGGCTTAGGCAAAGGCATTACGCAGAACAGTAGTAACTGCGCCCATTCATTGGCACCCCCGGGGCCCCCGGTCTTTCCCCACTACTCCCAAATAACTGCGTAGTAAAGTTTAACTGAACATATGTACTGCGTTACTCGTTGTGTGACAGGGATTGGAGTATCTCATGTACGACCAACCCCTGGAGACCAGACAACACCAGGGTGGAGTAGCCTAATACCCACTACTCCACCCCATACCAGTTATCTGCGTCGTAATGCTAAACGCTCAGATCGCCGCACCGGCGGTGCATCCAAACCCACATCAGACCCCTGTCTAACTGGTACAAAGTCGCTGTCACTACCCGAGCTACTGCGTACAGAAACAACACTATCGACATCATACACTGATCTAGAACGACGCCGACGTTTATTTTCCGTTTGTCAGGCCTATGACGCCTAGGGCGCATAGCCTCCCCCGCAGTAACTGGAAGCCCAGGCACTTTCTTCTGACTGAACGCATCTATAGTGCCAGCCTCCACCCTCGCAGGTGCGGGCTCGTCCCCTACATGTGCATCCAGCCAGGAGGATGGTCCAGCGTTTCTAGACATCTGCTCGGTGTAAAGCTTAAGACGTCTAACATTAGATTTACGGTATTTACCATCCTTGCCCTTCATAATAACTGTGGTGTCAGAGACAACTTCTGTTATAGTAAAGGGACCATCCCAGTTCTTCGCGAGTTTGACCCGAGCTAGCGGCGCATGATACCGCACTACCCGATCCCCCACCTTGAACTGGCGCCACGCAGCAGGCCCGTAGTCAGATTTCTGACGAACCGCTGCCCGACCTAAAGCATCGCAAACTGCGCTATACGCGTGGTGAAAGCAATGCTCCAACCATCTTACAAACACGATCTCACATGGCCGGTCTACTTGACGATTCACCACCCCAAACTGCAGATCAGCTGCTAGTCGGAGCTCCTCCCCAAATAGTAACCTGTTAGGAGTCACACCCGTAGATGCGTGCTCCGTACAGTTATATGCGTGTGCCACAAACTTGACCTGTAAATCCCAATCATCTTGAAAGTCATTCACGGTACAAGCCAACGCAGATATCAGCATCTTATTAAAATGCTCTACCATACCATCCGATTGTGGACAGTACGGGTTCGTACGCGTTTTCTTAACGCCCAACAAGCGCAACATGGACTGAAACAGTGTGGACTCAAATTCCCGTCCCTGATCCGAATGGATCCGCATTGGGGCACCGAATATCAAAACCCAGTTATCCACCAACGCCTGCGTTGCCGTGGGTGCAGTGTGATCTCTTAAGGGGTATACCTGCACGTACTTAGTGTAATAGTCTTGGACTACCATCATCACCACATTACCCCTAGACGTCGTCTTAAACTCGGACACAAAGTCACACGCTAGATGGCGCCACCGATGCCCAAACAATTCCTGAGTCAACGGTAGCTTAGCAATCCCTTCACCTGGCTTCACCACCTGACATTTATGGCAAGTGCGTACCCACCGCCTAATATCAGAAGCCATGCCCGGCCAATAGAACCGCCAAGCTAAACGCTTGGTGGAGCGAACACGCCCAAAGTGCGTAGCTGTAGAATGCCCATGACAAAACAACAACACATCATCGCGCAATGCAAATGGCACGACGATCTGCAGGCGACTGCGTAGGTCTTCACCCACTACCTTCCACCTGCAGAGCACTCCTTCACGCAGTTCCAACAGGTCCCATTGATTTATAATCTTACGAGTCTCTGCATTCTCCACCGCCAGCTCGTCATGCAAAGGCTTCGAGTGGCCTACCTCCAACCACTTGATCACACGCAGTATGGAGGGATCCTGGCGCTGTGCCAAGCGAACCTCTGATAACGTCCAAAGCTCATCATCATCTATGTCCGCCAGACGCATCGCAGAAATTGCTGCGAGTACACAATTATGCGTGCCACAGTCCGTGCAATCACCCCGGCCGCACTTACGCACCGGGATTCTACTCAGACTATCTGCGTTGATGTGATCCACTCCCTTTCTGTACACAATATGCTCATTCGTCACACAATATTCAGATAAAGTGGCCAACCAACAACCAACGAAGAGAATGATGATCAGTCCGGATAATAAAATCCGACCCTATCAAGAAATGTTTCCACTTCCTGCTATACACGACGATAGCCATCAACTCCCGCTTCGTCGTGGAATAATTCTGCTGCGCTTTATTAAGTCTATTACTCGCAAAAGACAACGGGACCTCTACCCCATCCTGAACCTGACTCAACACGCCCGAGATTGCAAACCCCGACGCATCAGTGTCCAGAATGAACTGCCCCACCGCCCGCGGATATCGCAGCACTGGGGTCTGAGTAAAGGCACGTTTCAAGCCCAGAAATGCCGCCTCCTGAGCGTCGCCCCACACAAATTTGATCTTTTTTGCGGTAATGACCAAGTCCTGCAGAGGAACAGCCAACCGTGCAAAATCAGCAATGAAATCGTGGTAATACGACACAAACCCAAGGAATTATCTCACTTCCTTCATATCCTCAGGTCTGGGCCATCCCGCAATTGCAGAGAGCTTTTCCGGGTCTGCCTTAATCCCCTTCGCAGAAACCACACGCCCTAGGTACTGCGTCTCACGCCTAAAAAGCCTACACTTTGAAGCCTTGAGTTTCAGCCCATAGGAACGTAAACGATCAAACACTGCTTGAAGCCGATCCTGACATTCGGTTAGTGTCCGACCAAAGACAATGATATCATCCAAATACACCAAGCAAATCTTCCACTGAAGACCAGCCAGCATATCCGTCATCATCTTTTCGAACGTGGCTGGAGCATTACACAGCCCAAACGGCATCACGTTCCACTCGAATAAGCCTAAGTGAGTGCTAAAAGCAGTCTTAGCAATATCCTCCGGATCCATTGCTACCTGATGATACCCAGATTGCAGATCCAGAGTGCAAAACCACTCATTACCCCCTAAACTTTCGATCGACTCATCTATGCGCGGTAATGGGTAAGCATTTTTCCGCGTCACAGTATTGAGTTTTTTATAGTCAATGCAAAAACGGATCGAACCATCTTTTTTCTTGACTAAATGGACAGGTGAACTCCACGGTGAATCACTACTCCTAATCACTCCACTATCTAGCAGCTTATGCAACTCCGTCTCCAGTGCTTCCTTTTTAGAATGCACGAAACGCCGATAGGGAATCCTAAAAGCAGCAGACTCACCGACATCTATGCCATGCTTCACCACCTCAGTCCAGCCTAACGTCTCACCAGGCACTGCGAAAACCTGAATATTTCTACCCAGAAATTCCACAACCTGAGAGCGATCAGACTCATCAACCACCTCACACCCCATAGCCAAAGGTATAAGATGGGCAGGCAAGCTTCCATCAAGGGTCCGAGATACAACAGAAGGTGCCACGCACTCCTCCGTAGTACCAAAAGTAACCGCATCGGCTACCTCCCCCAACGCAGCAACGCCCACTTCCCCTCTACTACTCACAACACTAGAGGGGCAATCCAACTGCGCCGCCCGCGCGACACGCAGTTCGGGCCAACCACTGCTCCAATTACCAGGTAACTGCGAACAGCTGACCGCACAACACCGCCCCGCGCCAACCCCGTCCACTGGGTCAACTGCGGCAACAGCTGACTCAGCGACCCCGTTGCCGCGAGCAATGTTTACACCGGATTGTTTACTCAACACCGCCTTAGCGTATTCACAATGAACATTACCAAAGTCAGTAGCTTCACTCAACAACCCGATAGTCGTACCCCTCTGTAACCTAACCGCATAACGATTTGGATTAAACAAAGGCACAACCGAGTCGACAGGACTCCACACTAGCGTATTCTGACCTACCAATCCCAGCTCATGCAATTCTGAGACCATCGGTTCAAATAGGCTCTGGTGATCACCGTCGACCCCTACAGCTGTAATTTTAACATCACAACCGGTCATCGGAGCAATGCGAATATCTTGCGCGACAGCAGACACAGTCTGACTATCGCGACGTAATTCACACTGCACCGTGAGCTGATACGGATATTGAAGATACAGGCTGCCTGCCTGCCGCAGCTCACAACCATAATACTCCAAAAATTCCGCACCCAAAATACCATCTTCTGAAATATCGGAAACAGTAGGGGCATAATGAAATATTTTCCCCCCGATTTCCAGAGACAGTATGGCTTGTCCGTACTGCTTGAGTGGCGCACCGGTGACAGTGACAGGCTTCACGCTATTATCGAAAAACACCTTATCACCGTCCAACTTATCGAAGAATTTTCGTCCAACACATGTGACCGCAGCCCCACTGTCTATTAAAAAATACCCGATAGTCCCTCTAACGCACACTCTCACATACCACCGTTTTCCGTCCAAAGTCCAGAAAGTGGAATCCACGAACAGGCGCTTACCACAAGGGTGAGACAGGTCGCACCCCTGACGCTGTACTATAAATTGCATACAGTCGTCCAAAGGTGCGGGAGCCAAAGCAGAAACGCAACGCACTATCTGCTCCATGCCATCCCACAATACCGACTCCACTGGGATAGAATCACCAGGGGCGATCACCGGCGGTCCCGCGCTAGCATCAGACTGCACACCGGCTTCCTTGTCAGTTAACACCGCATCCGTTTTGACGGTACCCGGGCTTGCCAATTGGGTTGAGCCTAAGCCCAAACGGTCCAACCCTAGGCGTTTAAATTAGGCTTAGCCTTTGCGTCCCTGTCATTACGGAGACGCGCCAACCTAGCCCGATCAACACCTGCGTTGTCCCTACCCTCGCGATCACCGGCTATCACAGCCTCCTCGAGAGTACGTTTTACTCCAGTACATTGTATAGGCCAATGACCGAAAGCAAAGCAACGACCACACTCGTGATCACGAGCATGCGTATCTTTCTTAGCTACGCGCCTGCGCGCAGATAACCCAGATGAGCCAGGCCCACCTTTTGTTACCTGCGTAGCAGATTTCTGCTCCCCCATCACATCACGCACCCAACCTTGGACTAACGCTTTAGTGATAGGCGGCGACTGATAACCCCCCCAGAGCCCGCACGGAAATTGGCACTGTCCCGATAGCCACCTCCCGACGAACCCCGGTAGGTATTACCACCACGATAGCTCCCCCCAGAACTCCTCCGAGAGTAACTACCGCCGCCATTACGCCGAGGATCACCTGGTGCGTTATACGCAGCCACCTCAACCTTGAACTCACTATCCGACTCATCTGATAGTTGAATAGCCTCCACCGCAGTCGACCGCCCAGCACGCAGTGCCTTGGCGCAGTAATCGTCGACTACCTCCAACATCTCCTCCAGAGATGACTTACCCGGCCGCCAACGGTCATAGGCGGCACGCTGCTCCCCCGGATCCATGAGTGAGCATACGAAACGCTCGACTATCTTAGTCTTGATCGCACGCTCACTCATCCCAGTATCTCTCGTAGCCTCCCGCCCATCAACCTGCAGCTGTAGACCGTACGCACGGTACGATCCATCACGGGCAGTTTGGATGCGCTTCTTCCACTGATACCAGCGTGCCATGGGGTCCACTGGACGGAACTTATACGAGATGATTGGAAGCAACTCCCTCATCGTCGTCAACCCATGGCGCCTCCACGCGTCCATGCAGTCCTGCGCTGGCCCATTCCTCAGCAGAGGTAACAGCTGAATGAGAGCTACCCTCTCATCCCACATGTTGGACCGCATATCCAACCTAAAATCCAGCCACCAAGTATTCCATTCCTGCTTAATACCTGTAAATGGCTTAGGACGCAACGTCGGAATACGTGCAGAACCTGCCACAGGATACCTCAGAACATTCTCATCCAGTTCTAAAGTATCCAGATTACATGACTCCCATCCGGCCCCGCCCCCAATCGAAGCAGGCTCCCAAATCACATCCATTATTGCAGGATGACTTCGGAACAACCACATCTCTTCCACCGAGTACTGGCGACCCACCGGCAGCCCAGGCAACGACGCGATAGGTACCGCCCACCACCCAAACCCTCCGGGTCAGGAATCCTCTCACTCCGTACCTCCTCATGAGTATTACCCACGTATACGGAATCCTGAACAACACCCCGTCGATGTTGCCCAGCACCCCCCCGAGAACTAACATCCCCAGAAGAGGGCACCGGCTCCCTAGGACCCCCATATCCACCACCGCCCCCCTTAGAAGGCGCCGGCAAATGCGGTGAGCTACCCGCGGAAGCCGGGCGCGCACTATGCACTGGATACTGCGTCTCGCGGCTATCCAACCACGTAGACTCAGTAACCCTCGCACCACTCTCCCCAAGCCCTAAACCGCGTTGAAACGCCAGTTTCTCAGCCTGAAAAGCTGCTCGCTCACTTGCAAGGATCTCCAGAGCAGAATCAATGCTAAACCTCTCCGCAGCTAGCAACTGTTCACACCTCTGGTTCTCGTCTTGCAACTGAACATTCAGCGCCTCCCGCATGGATAAATCCATCGTCTGTTTCATGAAAGCAGTCTGCTGCTCCTCAACCAACATCCGGTTAGAATTTACCTCCTCTGCGGAGATGCGCCGCGCCGCGTTTAGCTCTGCTAAATTGCGTGCCAAGGATGCAGCATTGGAGACTCTCAAATCATCCAACGCCCGTCTCCCCCGCCAACCGGTCAAACTGGACCTGCTTCCAAGCTCGCAGACGGCGGATACGCATCGATTCTTGACGCTCCACCTCCGACTGCGACCCAGAAAACGTACGACCCATAACCAAATCATGCTCCAACGTAAATGTTAACGAGTCATCAACTACGAGCCCTGTCTCCAAAGCCGGGGAAATCTCCCTACGACAGGGAACTTGGGGATCACCACGCTCAGTTCCCATCCCCACAGAACGGACAACTGAACTCCCCACGGCGAATACTCCAGCGGCATTTCTCGCACAGGACTCCCGCGTACACCCAGACCTAAATCATCACGATACACGATCGAACTGCTACCCTCACGTACACCCGCCCCCGAATCAATATTGATCGACAGAGACTGTATATCATCAAGAGCGAAGCCCACCTTCATAGCACTCCCCGTAATGCCCTCCCCAGTACTATCATCAACTGAGAGAACATTTCGTGCTGCAGTTGATGGCGCGACATTTTTCAACACCGCACCACCACTACCAGAACGAGTGCCCAACTGCGCGTCACGCCCACCACCCTGTATCGCCACCGGTGTAAACAACGGCGCAATACCTGGCGGCGGACTGCCACTCAGCTGTGCTAACTGCGTCCAATAGCTATCAACGCCTTCAGCACCTCTAGGCGACACCACCGGCACTAGCGCGGGAGTGGCTACGCCCCCCCCCCCACTCACTGACACCTGGCGGCGCTCCCCTATGACGCCGGCACCTGCATTAGGAATGAACGTATCAACAACATCCCCAACAGGTGAATAGTGAGCGCGGTGCAGTGTACTCACCACAGAAGCGTCCACGCTCACCGGCGGTCCCTCCGCGTTGGGACGCCCTGTACCATCAGTTTGGTACTGGCGCCCACTGCGCAGTTGACCTGCCGTCGCCCCCTCCATAACTACAAATTACGAAGAGAACCTACCTTCGGAGTCCATGGCCCAGGTCCAATACTCACCCCTTACGCAGAAGGCGAGCTGGCTCACGGCACCAATGTAATGGCCCACGGCCCTCCGACTCTCACTCCCGCAGTTACTCACGGAAGAACACCAAGATTCAATTAGTGTACGCTTCAACCTGGTTTATTGAACCATCTGCTCTCCGCGGCGTCAGTAGTTGTCTGACCCGCCCCCTGACTCGCCAGATCCCACATCGACTCTATAGGTGTGTGTGGGGGGGTGGGTCAGCCACACGCAGTAGAGGTCAGCCCAGTTGGGGTCTGACCGGTGGCTACCCGTGCCGCCACCTAGCGCAGTGTAGTGGTACTGCGCTGGTGTACGGCGTAGTCTCCGCTGCTACCGCGTGATAGTAGAGCTCATGTTCAGACTACTATATATATATATATATATATATATATATATATGTATGCTTACAGTTAAAAATGTGTTATATACAATGAATTCATCAGCTAACCATACTACTAGTATTGTTTCTACTTGATTAGGTGTTCTACATCACGTATTCTATGTTTCAGGTATGAAGAATACACATCTGATCATGCATGGAACTAATGAAGCAATTTACACCTCAAGAATAAAGGAAATGCATGCTAATGCAGCCGCAGAAACCCCTATCACAACCCCAAAACCCACTACCACAACCCCAAAACCCACTACCCCAAAACCCACTACTACAACCCCAAAACCCACTACCACAACCCCAAAACCCACTACCACAACCCCAAAACCCACTACCACAACCAAAAAAACCAATACCACAACCCCAAAACCCACTACCACAACCAAAAAACCCACTACCACAACCAAAAAACCCACGACCACAACCAAAAAAACCACTACCACAACCAAAAAACCCACTACCACAACCACAAAACCCACTACCACAACCAAAAAAACCACTACCACAACCAAAAAACCCACTACTACTCGGAAACCAATTTCCTCAACAACCCCATCAGGGGCATCGACCAGCACAGTCAACATTTTCACAACAATGGTTGCCATGGTTTGGGCCGTAATTATCTATTGAGTCAGTTACCTTGCTAATGAACAGTTGTCACAAGCAACTGCTTCTTTATGATATCAACTTAATTAAGGGTGAAATAATAACGCATATAAGCTTAACGTAGCTTCACATTCAAATGCTTTGAGTTTGTCGTATTTTAAAAATAAATATATTATGTTGATTATTATAATCTAGTTTACTTTGGAGTAAATTTGGTTACAAATGGCTAACTTGGAAATTATTTGAACTGAACACATGCATACTAAATTTGCTGTGCACACCAAAATGTTAAACATTATAGGCTTGTATGACTTGCAACAGTGATGGGTTCTAATAAATTGACATCATATTTATTTTAAGGAGAACAAATTTTAAAATGAGTACACCATTATCTAAGTTGGGTGTGTAAGGATCCGATGTAGCAAATGCTTTGATTTAAAAAATGGTATCGGTTCAACAGATTATTCAATTCGGGTTTGGCAATGAGGGGAATTTCTCCTTGGGGGGAGGGGTGGGGGGGTCTTACAAGTAGAACACAATTAAAGAATCGGTACATCCTTAACTGGCGTATAAGAAAAGCCACCTAGTATTCAACTTGTTTGCACAATAACATAATTGTACATGTTATTCGTAACATGGGTAATTCACGACACTGGAAACCGCGTTAGTGTTGCCAAGGAAGCACAACATTTATAAGGTTGCAGGAGCAACTAGTGGATGCACCACCTAGGGCGTTATCGATTAATCAACTCGGGTCACCCGAGCCACTTTTTGGCGCATGCGCACATCCTACAGACTCGGGTCGAATAATCGAATGAGCTTCTCTGCGCTCGGGTGGACAATTTTTTGTTTGTTTAATAACAGATAAAACTAAAGCAAAATAGGATTTAAAGTATTTTATGATGGCCTAGTTTAGCTATATTTTCATTTCATTAATCTAAGTTATTCTTTAAAAAAAACATGTATGACTGGTACTGTTAGCTGTTATCCTGCAGGACGCTACCAGCGCAAATGTGACGTCATCGCTCATAGCCAACCCCAGCTAGGAGGTGGGTTACTTGGGTCGGATCGTTTTGCACACGGCACATGTATTTGTCGACTCTACTCGCAGTGTTCGATTTGAAATTCTGACGACTCGGGTGACCCGAGTCGCTCAGGTCGTGTTAATCGATTACGGCCCTAGCGTCCACAAGGGAAACTGGAGTTTGACTACGCTCCAGACTTCAAGCACCAACAGCCAACTCAACCATTCCCTATCCGCTAAATATGCATTAGCCCCTTGTGGACGCTAGGGCCGTATTCGATTAACACGACCCGGACGACTCGGGTCACCCGAGTTGCTAGAATTTCAAATCGAACACCGCGAATGGAGTCAAGAAATACACGTGGCGTGTGCAAAACAACCCGACCCCAGTAACCCATGTCTTGGCTGGGGGTGGGTAGGAGCGATGACATCACATTTGTGCTGGTACCGTCCCCTAGTAGTACAAGTCCTACGTGTTGTTTGAATGTGTGTTTTTAACAAAATAATTCAGATTAATGAAATGGAAATGTACATGTTGCTAGTAACATGGGTAATTCATAACGTTGGAAACCAGTTTAGTTTTGCCCAATGAAAAGTACCTACCAGATATAAGTATAGCATTCAGGGGTACCTGACACCTTGGGGACAGCTGGTAAGGTATCCAAGCATTAATGCGTCTCTATGACTGACATTAAATTACAACGAATATGATATGTAAATTGTACATTGGACAAGTCGACTCAATGCATGTTAAACCTTAAGTTGTTCTGCTATAATAAAAGCCGTGTATATGTGCACTATGCCCGACTCCAGCGTTGTGAGTTATGATGAGAACGATACAAATTAAATGGGGTGCCTATTATTATGTACACCGATAAATGCGGTAGTGTTGTTAATTAAGTTTCTCCTAAAGATTTAACACATACATCCTTTCTCTTATATCAACATGAGCCGACAAGCTGGTCACGTGGTTTTGAAATGCATTCCTGTTCATTGCATCTTTAGAAACTACCGCAGCTGTTGCCAGGACCTCAAATCCCCAAACAAACTAAATCCTTTGAAATATTCTAAGATCTAAATAGTATTTAGTTTAAAGCTGTTGCAAACGTTCCTCATACCCTGGAAATGCTCATTCCGTTTCTACTGAGTTCAACTGAAAACACACTATTGTTGTATGACGTGAAAGGTTACAAAGGTTATGAGGAATTGGGTTGGCTGGTTGGTTGTTGGAGTTTTACATCCCAGCAACATCTAAGGTCATATCAGGATGGGTACCAACTTGTGACAGTGCACACTCATGGCGATTTTATAGTGCTGCCCCACTGGGAGACCAGGCTGCTAGCACTCTGACCCGATATCTCACTCAGTCACATTATCCTGACACTAATCCAACCAGTCCTTGCCCTATCCTAATAATATCGAGTGACTGGCTAGGAAGCGACAAGTATCAATTTTTAACTCATTGGTTTGACTCGACCAGGGTTGGAACCCATGGGTTCGAATGCCATGTTCTACCAAAGCGGGATAGAGACGCTCAACTCATTCTGCCCACCCCGTCTGGTCATGAGGAATTGGGAGATGGGTCTAAAATTAAGCATTAGGGCCTAATCAATACAAGTTTCATAACACTGTCTAATTTAATAGTTTTATTTATAATCGGCGTCTGTATTTAGTGACCGATGTGCCTAAAGTGCAGAACTGTTTCACGGAGAAAGCTAGCTGTGTTTCCTCAATGTGTGTGTGTGTGTGTTGTCAAGGGGGGGGGGGGGCACACAAATAACCAACCACAGCTTAATTTCAGCACCCCCAAGTGTAGGTCAGGTGAACCTGCAGAGAATATTAACTTATTAAACATACAAAATATGAATAAGCCTATTCCGATGATATTTGTACTGTTCTCTTGGTGGTTTGTGTTATTGTTGTCTTCGTCGTTGATAGAACACTGGGTGATTATTACGTTACACCAACATGTAATGCTTCACACACACATAATTAATTAACAATGCGATGTATATCGCCCACAGAGAGCATGTGTGAAATCTCAATCAATGTGGTGATAATAAAAAATAATGTACCTGACTAAATTAAATAACGTAAGAAACTTCATGATTCAAAGTAAATAAGATATGACCGGCTCTTATAAATATTTATACTTTACATCTAGTTGTTTATTACACACGCATTACATCGATATAGTGCTGCCTTCTGCTCAGTCTAATGACACTAGTACCAAATTAAGTTGGTTGGTTGTTTGAGGTTTACATCTGGCAACATCTAAGGTCATATGAGGACGGGTACTGACTTGTGACAGTGTGCACTCATACCGACTTTATAGTGCTGCTCCACTAGGAAATCCGGCCGCCGGCACCATGACCCGATATCCCACTCAGTCACATTATCCGAACACTGAGCTAACCAGTCCTTGTCCTATCCTATTAATGCAGAGTGCCAAGCTAGGATACAAGTGACCATTTTATACGTCATTGGTTTGACTCGACTGGGAACCGAACTCCTCACCTTCCACACGCGAGGTCCGCGCTCTACCGATTCGGCCACCGCGCCTGGTACCATATTAAGTCACGAGAACAAATAGTCCCATATTGAATAACGATGGGACTACGTTAAATATACTGACAGTCTAAAGACACGTAAGTCCTAGTTTGAGGACAGAAGAGATTTACACCAATCTAGAACAAAAAAATAAAAATAAATTAACAAAACATAATAGCCACTGAACAAGAACTTTGACTGATATGATAGATGGTTTATTTAATATAAGCTTGGCGAGTATGACTATTTGATTGATAAATTAGATGAGGATTCATATTGCGATCACAAGTCCGATTTAAAATCCTTCCTATAACCTGTAACGGTATTTAAATGGTTTCTAGGCCTGAACTCCAAATTTGTCATATTCAAGAATTGGCCCAGTTTTGAATGGTTCGGTTCGTGTAAATGCAGCAAATTAACCGACAAACACCCGTCAGGCCGACACTGAGGATGAACAGTGTTTACTTCTCCATGAGAAACTGCCGATACAGCTGTTCTTCTGCTTTGTCTTTGAATTTCGGCACAAAGTTTACTTTGACGACTTCGATAAATCCTTCAGACTTCTCTGGGGCCTTGAACTTTGACCTGCAATTGAGAATCAACCTGTTGTTCGCTTTGCTGATTTATCCTAAGTTAATCACTGTTTGTATATTATATATAATAAAGGAGAAATTGATTGATTTCCTAATGACAGTGCGCAAACTCCTGGTGACTTTATAGTGTTATTCCACCTAGATACCATGCCGCCAGCACCATGATGCAATATTCCATTCAGTTACTTTATCCTGATACTGAGCCAACCAGATTGAGGGCCTTTTTAGGGCCTTTTCAGGACAGAAATTAAATTGTATATACCCCCCTTCCCACAATCAAATGATATAATGCACATTATTATATATGGCAAGTCTTAGTGGTTTTACTTCAACAGGTTTCTGCAGGCGATAAAGGAGAGGAAGCAGCTGTACTTCCTGGACTAGTTACAGTATAACCCCGTTAAACCAAACTTGAAGGGACCATAGAAATTTGTTTGGATTAACCGATCATTGGTTTAACCGAGCTTTGGCTTCAACTTTGACTTGGATTTGGTCAAAACGTGGCCGCATTGGTCGTAATGCGAAGCATTACGTTTGATGCGAGGAGAGGAAGAGACCCCCGCCCCGCGCTGTCGCGCTGCTTTCTCACCTCGGCAGACGGCGCGGCGCGCCGCCCCCTCCCCCGCCCTCCGCGGCGCTCACGCCTCACCCGACGCCGCTGCTCGCCACCTGTCGCCCTCCCCCGGGCCGGCAGCTTTCACACTCACCTGCTGTCGCCCCTCCCTCTCCCCTTATAAGGCCGCCCCCTGGCCTCCCTCAGGCACTCGCCCTCCTGCCGTCTCCCAGCTCTCCCCTTTCTTCAACTTGGCTACTCCACCTCGGACCTCTGCCCCAGCTCAGCCTCAGGATGCCTCGAGGAAAAGGACGACGGAAGGGATCCCGGGCCGCCCCCGGCACCCCGGGGCCCTCTCCAGCAGCCGGCCGGGGCGACTCCCCGGCCTACGCCCCGGCGTCCCCCGCGGCGCCCTCGGGCCGCACCTCGGGCCCCGAGATGTCGACACTGCTGGAGGCGCTTCAGCGTATGCAGCTCGACCAACAGCACTCCGCCGCCGAGGCGCGCCAGGCGACGGCCGACCTCCACGCCCGGATCGACTCCCTGGAGACCGGGGGGACCCGCCCGGGGACCCCCCATCTCCCCCGAGGCGCCAGGCCGCCCCGACGCCTCGGGCACCTACCGCCACCACAGCCCGGCCCCCGCCGCCGCCTCAGGCGACCCTCCCCGGAGCCGCGCACCCGGAGTACGAGAGGTACCGTCACCTCTCCAGTCAACCACCACCCGCCACCTCGCCGGCCTACCCCGAGGAGGCCATCCGCCACAGCCCCGCCTCCGCGGCCGACGCCGTCCGGGAGATACATTATGAATGTAATATATAATGTATGTGGACACTTTGATTGTTTTTTTTTTATGTATATATACAGTATTACCCCATTAAACCAAGCTTGGTTAAACCAAACGATTGGTTAATCCAAACATTTTTCGGCGGCCCGGCAAAGTACTACCATTTATCATATAAAAAAGTCTCAGATGACCTTATAACCACATGGAAGTTTGATTTAACTGTACCGGAAGTGGCCTGGGGCCCGACAGTTTTGTTTCGATTAACCGATAATTTGGTTTAACCGACTTTAGCGTAACCAACTTTTTTATATGATAAATGGTAGTATTTTGCCGAGCCGCCAAAAAAGATTTGGATTAACCGATCGTTTGGTTTAACCGAGCTTGGTTTAACGGGGTTGTACTGTAATTGGCCACACTTAGTCATACACCACACTGCACGCTCCTTTCATTTTCACAACTTTCATTTGGATTTCTATTGTCTAAAAACCTAAAACTTGCATAGTCTGATGAAAATATAAAATATTAAATTTTCGATACCCAAACCATCATCTATATTTTATCCTACAAGTGCAACTTAGATACCGATACACTTAATAAACATTTGTTGCTGCATAGAAGGGCACACTAAGTCAATTTAATAGAACCTGTTACTCCTGCTATGCTGTCAGAATTTCGATGTGCACGCCCCAATTAATTTGACATGTTTTCACTTCAAATAGCTGCAAACTTAGCCATTTGTAATAAATATGACTTCAATGTATATAAAGTAAAGTCGATTCGAAGAATTAACTTAATATTAAACCTAGAAAAATGGCAGAAACCCAAAACTATCGGATTATGCAACTTTAAACATTGACGCAATTTCATTTCCAATTGTAGGAAAGTTTTTGTTGGCAAAAATCACCGGGCATTTCAGGACATATTTAATAAAACTATAACCTACTAAGTAAAGGTTCATTAAATGCTGTATCTGTTTACAGCAATATCTTCATACTAAGAAACATTCACCTATGAGAATTCTAAATATAGACAAACTACCAGATTCGTGACTTGGAATTGTTTAAATCAGATGTTTTAAAGTTTTAATTCCATAACTATGGACTTACTTGGACTGGTTGAAAATCATTTCGTTTATAGCATGGTGAGATTTGTCAGTCATTTGACGAAACTGAAATAAAAAGAGTGAGATGACCAAATTAATTTTTATTTTCCCTCTCACCAGTATACCGATTTCCCTTTACTACTCTAAGCCATATTCCGAGGTTTTCAACTATATTATGCTTCTTCAGTAACAATATCATAACTCTTCATGGAATTTCAAAAGTAAGACAACATTAATACAATATGATCACCATGAAATAACGTACACATAAATCAGGGATGAAAGCCACTTCTGACGAAAACAACAAATCTGACGTAGGGTAAAATTCAAGGGGGCATAATCCGATAAAAACAGCAAAACACTTATCTAGATTTGAACCAACATATCCAACATGGATACTGGTGCATGTATTACATATGTTTTGCTACATAGAAGGGACTACTAAGTCAATTTAATAGAACCTGTTACTGCTGAATCCTATAGAGGCACAGTTTTTGCAAGCATGCCAACATTAATTTGACATGCTTACACTTAAAATTTCTCTTAAAGCTGCATAGTCTGATGAAGCATCAAATTTTCAAAGCCAAAACAATTATCTAAATTTAATTCACAATATCTAATTTAGCTACTGATGCACTTATTAAGCATTTGTTGCGACATAGAAGGGAATAGTGCGTCAAATTAATAGAACTTGTTACTGCAGAAGCCTATGGTGTCAGTGTTTTGGCGTGCTTGCCAAAACTAATCTGACATGTCTATGCTGCAAATATCTTGAAAGTTAGCCATTTAAAATCAAAGTTACTTGAAACTAAATTAAGGTAGATTATAACAATCAAATTAATATGTTAATCTCAGAAAAATTACAGAAACTCAAAACCATCGGACTATGCAACTTTAAGTTAGTCATCTTTAAGCAAAGTTACTTCAAACTAGAGGAAAGTAGATTATAACAATCATCCTAATATATGTATCTCAGAAAATGGCAGAAACACAAAACCATCGGACTGGCCACATCTAAGTGATTCCTTGACAGTGCCAAACCTATGAAGGACTCACTTTTTTTTAACGGAAGTCCAACTGTTAAAATATTTTAGAATATCAAAAGTCAGGGAAATCGGCGAAAGGTTATCAGTAAAGTAGTTCGTTGAATCGACTCCCGGATTCATGGATTCCATTTTGAGAGAGGCCCAATGATTTAACCGGAAGTTGCTTCAAACTTCACAGGGAACAAATTGCTTCTTTTTTTCTTTCTTTTTCTTTTTATTAATACGATTATTTTTTTTAACATTTGTTGATTAAGCAGGAGAAATTTCAACAACGAATAATTGGCCTTCCTCATTCCAAATCCTCTTAACCAACCCTAGTAATGCCAAGCACCAGGCTAGGTCGTAACAAGAATACATTTTTTTTAAAGTTATTGATTTGACTCAGGGTTCGAATCCAACGATCTTCCACATGGGAAGCCGGCGCTCAAGAGAGGAAGTATTTAAAGCCACTCCTAGAGTTTGCTACTGCAAATACTGTGCCACACCTCTTTATTCATGTTATTAGAGTCACATAATCTAATCATTTCAGCCATGACACACATGACGAGGAGGCATGAGTTGGGATAACATGGCTTTCTTCCTGGCAGCCCCCGGGGGCATTACATATGTGGTTTTATGGTCAGCCGGCAATCTGAGAGCTGCAAGGAACAGTGTCATGTGGTGATCATAGTCAGGGAGATGGGAGTGGTATGAATGAGGTGCGACATATGAGCAAGGCGAGTTGAGGTGATGGCATGGCAACTAGCGGGTAGCAGTAGTTGGTAAATCTAATAGGTTATGAAATAATAACTTCATGGTCAATTAATTAATAAATCGTTAATTACGCTAATGAAATTAATTTATGAGTAATAGCAATGTAATAGTGGTTTAAACTTTTTCTCATGGTGTGGGTGGGTGGGTAAAAAAGGAGGTGTGGTCAGTCCGGATGGTTGATGCGGAGTGACCATGGTAGTGGTGAAGCTGTAATCCAATGATTCTGAGTTTTTGTCATTATTACTTTTTAGATAGATATATTAGGTTGGTCTTTCTAATCTACTCTAATTTAGATTGAAATAACCTTTATTTTATAGGGTTAACCTTAGAGATAATTGAAGTGCAAATATGCTAAATTAATTTTGGTGTGCATGTCAAAATGCTAGATAACATGGCCTTCAGTAGTAACAGGTTCTATTGAACTGACTTAGTATTCCTTACAATATGCAGTAATAAATGTTTAATAATGGCACTAGTATCTGAGATGTGTAGAATCAAATCTAGTGTTTTGGAATCGAAAATTTGCTTTTATCGAACTACAGTTTTAATAAAGCGCCTTAAAGTATGAATAAAAACCTGTAGCAATTGCCCATTTCCATCATTTGTCATAGAACAAAAAAAATCAAGAGTGGCCAACTTACCCGTTCATTATGTCGGCAATGTTGCACAGTTGCATCGAACCAGAAGCACCGACAGGCCACGCTTTTGGCACGGCACACATCTAGATACCTGCAACAAGTTAGCAACAAGGAAAGCTTGTTTTATTTAATGACGCCTCTAGAGCACATTTATTTTCATATAATTGGATATTGGACGTCAAACATATGGTCATTCTGACATATTTTTGTTTAGGAAATGACTACCGCAACATAAGCTACTCTTTCCAATAAGCAGCAAGGGGTCTTTTATATGCACTTTCCCACAGACAGGACAGCACATACCACAGCCTTTGACAAACCAGTTGTGGACTACTGGTTGGAACTGCAAATGGGTCCACTGCGCAGGATCGATCGGATGACCCAGACCATCACAGGTGGACACTCTACGAAAGTTGTCAACATTATCACGGTCGTACAAAGAGTACTTCTTTTCCAGACACCCCCCCCCCCTCCGACTCCCGACACATCAACATTTTATCACAGAACACGTCCGTGACAGGTCCTGTGGCACCGGTGTCACGAAATAGAATCTCCCCCCTATCAAAATCCCCCGACACATAAACATTTTCTCACAGAACACGACAAGTTGTTAGCATCCGTGACAAGTCCTGTGGCACTGGTGTCACAAAATAGAATGGCCCCCCCTCAAAATCTCCCGACACATCAACATTTTTTCACAGAACACGACAAGTTGTTAGCGTCTGTGACAGGTCCTGTGGTACCGGTGTCACGAAATAAATGTTACCCCCCCCGCGAATCTATTTCGAAATAAAAACCCCCCCCCTTGAAATAGAATAGCCCTGACCCACGAAATTCAGCTGTAAATAAAATAGAGGGAGGTGGATGAGTGGGGTGGAGGTGTGAGGGGAATGGGACAGGGGAGGTGGTTAAATGGGAAGGGGAGAGCGAGGGGTGGAGGTGTAGATCTCCAGCCATATCTATTGTACACACAAAGTCAGAAATATACCTTTTTCTTGAGTCTGTGTCAATGTTAGTGTTGTCCACTACGACTGATTTGCCGTTCTGCAAAGCCTTCTTAGTCGCCTCCACACACTTCTGCCAACTACCAAGGGTGTCCTGAGAAAGATACAGTTAATAATTTACACCTGTCCTCAACTTAACAACAGGAGAATCAAACTGGCCATGCAATATGTAGTGAAGATAAAAACTAATGCATTGAATTCTGCACACAATTGTCTATTCGAGCAACATGACGAATCCAGGTATGAAGCCAGGCCGAATTACATCCAGCCACTGAGGCTCCGAATGAAACCTCATTTGGAGGCCTTGGGCGTGGATTTGGATGTGTTGGAGGATGCCAAAGTCCCAGAACATCCCCCATGGTCGTTGAGAAAGCCATCGGTTATCCTCCGACTCACGGAACTGAGGAAGTCTGGGACACATCCACTCGAGTACCAAGGACTGCATGCAGAGATTCAAGGCCAGTTTGCAGACCACCTCTCCATATACACTGATGGTTCGAAAGACCAAAGCTGGGTAGCTGCTGTGGCAGTCTGCCGACGGGAAATATTTGGCGTACGCTTGACCGTTTCTAATTTAATGAGTGTCTATTGGCACATAATTGATTGTGTGCTTTTACATGTAAAAGCGATGGTTGGAACAAAAAACTAACATTTCTCGCCGTGAATATGGCCTATGCTGCCGACACGGTGTAAAGCAACCACCAATCAATCAATCAACCTGTCCTCAAAGAAACAACTCTGCATGCAGACCAGACGGGATGACCGAATGAGTTGAGCACCCGCTTCCCGTGTGGCAGCTTGTGGGGTTAAAATTTGGCCTAGTTAAACCAATGACTTCAACATTTTTACTTGTCGCTACCAAGCCTAGTATTCAGTATTACTAGGATTGGACAAAGAGCAGTAGAATGAGAAAGACCAATTGTGTGCAATTGAAATTTCCCATGCTTAATTAACAAATGTAGCAATTTTGGTTAAATGTTGTGCTGTGAAGTAGCTATGAACTAAAGTAGGTTATAAAAACCAACCGTATATTTTTGTCTAAAAGAAAATATGGCAGAAACTCTAAACTATTATATAACCGGCAACATAATACATTTGCTTAAATTTCCTTGGTTAAATGTGACACCTTATAGAACGGTGATACTCCTATTGGTGGACAAACTTGGATACTCTTAACACACATCATACAATGCCCGACGTACTGGGCTGATGTGCTCCAGATATGTTGATATTATGAAATCGACCGACCTTGGGATTGACTTTAAGTGGTCCATTTAGCGAGGTGGTCGGTTTAGAGAGTTAGAATATGGTTACAATGGTATTGTTGGGACCCAAATAAAGCGATCGTTATAGGGGAGTGGTCGATCTGTGGAGGTGGGAGGTTAGGGAGGTTTTACTGTAATTTTGCTGATAGTGCTGCGCCGTTTGAAGCATTTATTAGTAGTATACGCTGATAGTGCTGCGGCGTTTGGAGCATTTATTAGTAGTATACACTGATAGTGATGCAGCTTTTGCACAACATATGAGTATACGCCAATGGTGCTGCGAGATTGAAAAATCCTGGAAATTCGGGAAATCGTGGAGATCTTTCATCCCTGTAGTAGACAGAGAATACACATATAATTAGATTGTTTCTTTATTGGCATTTTACATCCTAGAGATTTTAGAAATGACACAAATCACACATTGAACCACAATTATTTTTAAATTCGCGAAATCGCGGACATCTTTCATCCCTGATTAGCATAACAGTACAAAACAGCTCTGGGAATCATTCAGGGTTACCAATGGGGTCAAGCAAGGTTTTGTACTGGCCCCCACGCTCTTCTGCATTTTCCTAGCAGCAATGCTCGACGAGGCTTTCCGAGGTATGGGGGATGGCATCTATATACAGTCCAGACAGAGCGCTGACCTATTCAACATCGCACACTTCAGAGCGAAGACCAAGACTACTCGGATACTGGTGAGAGAGCTGCTATTTGCAGATGACAGTGCACGGTTGCCCACTCTGCTGAAGAAATCCAGAAAATAGTGGACGCTTTCCCCGATGCATCAAAGGAGTTTGGCCTGAAGATTAACATCAAGACGGAGGTGCTGTACCAACCCAACTCTACAAGAACCCGAGAGGAGGATATCATGGTTGATGGAAACAAGCTGAACTCTGTTCCGGAATTCACCTACCCCGGAAGCACTATTTCAAGTGATGGACGCATTGATGCTGAAATACAGAGGAGGATGGCCAAGGCTAGCACATCTTTCGGCCGACTACGCCAGAGACTCTGGAACAACCACCATGTGTCCATGCGGGTCAAAGGCAAGATCTACTGTGCAATCATGCTATCTACCCTACTATATGGAGCCGAGGCCTGGACAGTGTACGGACAACAGGTGAAAAAGCTGCATGCCTTCATGGTGCGACATCTGCGTTCGATCATGAGGCTAACCTGGAAGGACAAAGTGACAAATAAGGAGATACTCGAACGAACAGGGCTGCCCTCTATGGAAGATCTTCTGATCAAAAAGAATCTCCGGTGGACTGGACACCTCATGAGGATATCATCAGACAGGCTACCAAAGCAGATCCTCTACTCTCAACTGTCATCTGGTTACAGAAAGAGATGGCGCCCTCATCTCCGGTTCAAGGATACCACCAAGAGAAACCTTAAGCTGAGAGACATTAAAACCGACTCATGGACATCACGTTCACAGCAGAGAGCTACATGGAAAGCGACAGTCAAGTAGTGAAAGCAGTCTTTGTTGCATTGCGACCGACAGCATGATGATGATGACAAAACGGCTAGTTATCTAATAAAAGGTTATTACACCTACATCATTTTGCTTACCCGGTTGACATGAGAATAACCCTTCGAGAGCAAGTGTGTTCTTACGAAGTGACTCTTGCCAGCTGAAAAAGAATTTCCATGCTTAAATTTGAGAATTGTTGTTGGTAAGACAGTTATTCATCAGAATATAAATTTTTTCAGCACCGAAGCAGTCTTCCGGCCGTTTACATTACATTGTAAATAGGTAGATCTGCAGGTACTTAGATAGGGCATACTAGTAGACTGTGAAGGGGGTTAGTGTGTTAGCCATAATAATTCAGTGTTATAGGCTAAGATTAAATATATACAAATTTATCCTAAGATTAAACAATCATAAAGCTCCAGGTTTGTTTCTTTAAAAGTTGCATAATCTGATGGTTTGAGTTTCTGCCATTTTCTAAAAGATAAATATATTAGGTTGGTCGTTATAATCTACCGTAGTTTAGTTTGAAGTAATTTTGATTTTAAATAGCTAACTTAAAAAATATTTGAAGTGAAAACATGCTAAATTAATATTGGCATAGACATAAAAAATTAGCCTCAGCAACAACAGGTTCTATTAAATTGATTCAATATTCTTTTCTATGCACCAAAAAAAGTTTAGTAGGTGCATCAGGATTTAAGTTGGATATGGATGATCAAATTTAGGTAAGTATTTTGGTTTTGAAAATAATATGATTTCATCAGACTATGCAGCTTTAAGTAAAACTTTCATTTTTGGCATACTTTAAATCTGGCACAGTCCTATTTATATTTTAAATACTTTGATTTATAATAGATTATGTGGCACAGTAGTGAAAATCAACATCAGAACCTTATATGAAGTATATTAAATAGGGAAGAAAGCTGCCTCTCACGTTAAAAAAAAAGAAGTGAAAATCTAACTTCTGGTACATTTTCATCGTTTCTCGCGCTTAGCCTATGAGAAGCAGAGCTACCACTTTTTTACCCTTTTTTTTGCTTAAAAAATTAACCTTTTTAAAACTATTTATTTTTTATGGAAAGAACATATTTTAGAATATTAAAAATTGCGGAAATCATAAAAAACATAAAAGCGCTTTCATCCCTGATAAATATATTGTAATGGTGTAATTTCAACGGTGGGAACGTAAGACTTTCTCAATCGTGATTAGCTGATTTTAGCCAGAATTTAATATAAAAAATAATTAAAAAAGAAAAAAAGGAGCAAGAGCTTCATTTATCATCACTTGGAGATAAGGGTTATGTGAGATAGGTGAATTCCTATGAGTAACAGCGGGAAAAGAAAACAAGATAAATAGAAAGCATTGAATGATACTCACACCCGGGGAGTCCGACATTAACAATGACCTACAAATGGTGGAAACAAGAAACCAATAACAAAAAGATGTATTCAATTAAAAACCTTTCTACCCACTCCACGCTAAGATCACATGTTTATTGCCGCTATTTCTAAATATTTATTAAGTTGCATAAGCCAATGGTTTTGAGTTTCTATTTTTAGATAGATATATTACATTGATCATTAGATAGATATATTACATTGATAATCAGATAGATATATTACATGGATCAATAGATATATATATTACATGGATCATTAGATAGATATATTACAGTGATCATTAGATAGATATATTACATTGATCATTAGATAGATATATTACATTGATAATTAGATTATATTACATTGATCATTATATATATATTACATTGATCATTAGATAGATATATTACACCGATCATTAGATAGATATATTACATCGATCATTAGATAGATATATTACATCGATCATTAGATAGACATATTACATTGATTATTAGCAGTTAATAAATGTTATGTCCACGGTTAATCTTGTCGTGTCGTGAATTATGATCTACTTTTTTTTGTAGTTTTAAGAAGCTTTTATATTAAAAGGTTAGCTTTGGAGATATTTGAAGGGAAACCATACCAGATTAATTTTGACCTGTACAATAAAATGCTGACCCCATAGGCTTCGGTAGTACCATGAAATTGAATTAGTATAGGTTGGGGGGGGGCGTGTTAATATATTCATTTAGTTAAATAAGTTCTTTTGTCAGTACAGAAGCACTGGTCTTCCAGACCATTTCCCAATACAGGATGGTATATCGAGTATCAATATATTAATGTGAGCTAACAATAGCAGTTAAATACTGAACAGATTTCTCACAGCTCACCTCTTGTGTCCCTAGTGTCAGCTTGCTAGAGGCCGATGTAAACATATCGGTGTCCTTTGACAACTTTCTCTGTAAACAAAAGAAGCAACGAAGCTATGACACCTTATTCATCATATAATAGTCCGATGATTTTGAATTTCTGTAATTTTTCTGAGATAAAGATATTAAATCAGTTACTATAATTTACCTTTCTTTAGATTGAAGCAACTTTTACTTTAAATCGCAAACTTTTTGGATATTTGAAGTGCAAACATGTGAAATTAATTTTGGCAAGCACACCAAAACTCTGACACCATAGGCTTATGCAGTTACAGGTTCTATTAAATTGACTTAAATGTTCCCTTCTATGTGGCAACAAATGCTTAATAAGTGCAACAGTATCTAAGTTAGATATGTAGAATAAAATCTAGATAATTGCTTTGTTTTTTAAAAGTTGATGCTTCATCAGACTATGCAGCTTTAAAACCCCACTAAAACAAACAAAAAACTCACCTGTCTTCAGTGACTCCTGTGATCGCCCAACCCCTTACATGTATGAATAATTTTTCAATGACAGGATAACATTGGTCTGGGTTCGGAGTTGTCCTTGGAAGACAGACACTACTGCACCTGACTTACTTCCAATTCCCCATCTTTGCTCCCACCAAACCCCGTCAGCTAGAAGGTGGGGGGGGGGGCTGCTTTTATTTTTTAAGGATTTATACTCTTTGTATGAGATGTGTAGTATATTGTGGTAGTACCTCATTTCTATGGTTTGTATTCTTCTTTTGAGCTCTGCTGTGAGGGTCCATGATTCACAAGTATACAGGAAGATAGATGTAACAAGGAAGCGCATCAGTCATATAAGTGATTATGTAGTATAGCGATTACAGTTGGTTGGTTGTTGGAGTTTACATCCTGGCACCATCTAAGGTCATATAAGGATGGGAACCAACTTGTGACAGTGCACACTCATGGTGACTTTATATGGCTTCCCCACTGGGAAATCAGGCCGCAGGACCCATGACCCAATATCCCACTCAGTCACATTATCCTGACACTGAGCTAACCAGTCCTTGCCATATCCTATTAATGCTGAGCACCAGGCTAGGAAGTCATTGGTTTGACTCGACTGGGAACCGAATTCCCGACCTTCCGCACGCGAGGCCCGTGCTCTACCGATTAGGCCACCACGCCCGGTTACAGGGATTACATGATGTATAGCAACATAGTGATAGTCATTGATCACTGCAGTCATTTCGTCTATATGACTCCACCTTTAACTTAATAACTTCTACCACTTTTTCCTTTCTACTCACCGGATCAAAGTCTGGCATGTTGAAGTTTGCGGGTCTGTAGCCAAGGAAATACTCTTCTGGGGTGTGGAATGTCAGGTGAGCGTTCAGCGCGAACTGAAAAGTAGCCGTCAACTTCAGTAAAGATGGCCGATATGCTTAGCAAGGTCTCTGGTCACACACCTCATTTTAAGCTAGATTTACATTGCACCTTTTCCCAACAACCCTACCTTGTCATATGCTGTGTTTAATGCAAACAAACAAACAAACAAGCAGAAGATTGTTTGTTTGTTGTTTTACGTCCTAGCAACATCTAAGGTCATATCAAGACGGGTACCCACTTGTGACAGTGTGCACTCATGGTGACTTTATAGTGCTGCCCCACTGAAAGACCAGGCCACCAGCACCATGACCTGATATCCCACTCAGTCACATTATCCTGACACTAAGCCAACCTGTCCTTGCCATATCCTAATAATGCCGAGCGCCAGGCTAGGAAGCAACAAGTATCAATTTTTAAGCCATTGGTTTCACTCGACCAGGGTTCGAACCCACGACCCTAGGATCTACCAACATGGGAGACGGACGCTCTAACTCATTCGGCCATCCGAAAAGAAAATGATTTATAAAGGTCAGAGAACAAGCGCTGACACTGTTCATATGCTTAATAATAATAATAATGCTACTACTAATACTACCAGATGGATGAACAAGATAATGAAGAGGGGTAGGAGAAAGGGAAGTGATGGAAAGCAGGAGGTGGTTAAGGAAGAGAAGAGGAGGAGCAGGAGTAGGAGAAAGAGGAGGAAAAGTAAGAGGATGGGGGAGAGTAAGAAGAGGAAAAGTAAGACAGGGGGAAGAGAAGTAAGAAGAGGGGGAAGAGGAGGAAGGCGGGGGACGAAGAGTAGAGAAGAGGAAGAAGAAAATAAATGTCTGCTTATTAAAAATAAGCGCATGTGATTAATGATTAGTAAGACTATCATAGAGCAAACTACTGAAACATAAAAATAAATTAAAAAAATTGATATTAGACAACATTTTAAAATAATAATATAATAAATAGCTTTATAGGATGAAACAAAAAAATCATTACTGGTGTTATTGCCTACATACCAGTCGGTCACTTATGGCAAAGTCTTTCTTCCTTCCCGGCGCCCACTTTTCTAGCCGACCTGCGGCATCTGGAAAACTCAACAGATTCGGACACTGCACTGACGTCGGTACACAGCTACTACACCACGACGACTACGCTGGGAACGCCGGCTCTCACCCCATCACTAAGGTTAAAGCTGCATTATTAGTCCGATGGCTTTGAGTTTCTGCCATATCTTTTCAACATTAAATATATTAGGCTGAACAATAAAATGTACCCTACATTAGTTTGAAGTAATTTTAAATTTTACGGGATTAACTTTGGTGATATTTGAAGTGATAACATGCCAAGTTAAATTTGGCATGCCCTTTTAAATGCTGGGTTTTAATTTGTTTAAGTAAATTGACTTAGTATTCCCTTTTTATGCAGCAACAAAGGCTTAATAAGTGCATCAGTATATGAGTAGATTGGTTGTTGGAGTTTTACGTCCTGGCAACATTTAAGGTCATATCAGGACATCTGAGTAGGACATGTAGCATCAAATCTACATAGGTATTTTGGTTTAGAAAATGTGAGGCTTTCATCGGACTTTCAACTTTAAACTGAGTTAGTATTCCTTCAATTCAGCAATAAATGTTTTATGAGTTTGCTATGTAGGATCAAATCTAGGGACGTGCTTAGGTTTTAAAAGTTGTGATGGTTTCACTGGACTATGCAGCTTTAAGCAACGTTAAGCTTTAAGCAACGTTAAGCCTCGTCGGTACTTAGGTGGGGACCACTTAGGAATGCAAGGTGCCGTAGACATCCTGAAGAAGTCTTAGACTTCATGCAGAAGTCTCATAGCCGGGTCACATACACGTTAGTGGATGTAGTTGAACATAGGTGAACGTAGTGGAGGCTAATGTGGGTCAAATGTGGTGTAAATATGTTAATCAGGTTGAAATACGTTACGGTATGGCAGGTTTTGGTACGGATAAATACGTTACGGTTCAGATAAATACGCTATGGTACAGATAAATACGTTATGGTATGGATATCATTACGTTTAACTACGTTAGCCTCCACTGCGTTCACCTACATCCTCTAACGGCTATGTGACCAGGGATTCGTCCAAGTATGCTAGAGTACACTAGAGCACGCTAGCATAAGTTAGCATCACAGATGCAAATTCAGCCTCTAACGTAGCGCTCTTTTGAATATGTCCAAAAATTAAATCGGACATCACGGCTCACCGACGTTATTATCAAGTTAACATCATGGACAAGTATGGATGTAGGTACGTTAAACTTTATGCCCCAGTCACATACACATTAGTGGACGTAGTGGAGGCTAATGTAGTTGAACGTACCGACATCCGCACTTCTCTACGTTCAACTACGTTAGCCTCCACTACGTTCTGAAGAAGTCAAAGGGCCCGGTCACATACACGTAAGTGGACGTAGTTGAACGTAGTGGAGGCTAACGTACTTGAACGAGGTTGAACGTACCGGCATCCGTACTTCTCCGGTACGTTCAACTACGTTAGCATCCACTACATTTAACTACGTCCACCGGGCCTTTAGACTCCATGAAAAAGTCTTGGACATCCTGAAGAGAGGTTATTGCCTCCAAAGTCAATAATAGTGGATAAATAATACCTGAATTTCTCTTGATGCCGAAAACAAATCGATCACT
Organism: Branchipolynoe longqiensis; assembly: GCA_030323885.1. Classification (NCBI taxonomy): domain Eukaryota; kingdom Metazoa; phylum Annelida; class Polychaeta; order Phyllodocida; family Polynoidae; genus Branchipolynoe; species Branchipolynoe longqiensis. Next base: position 56,577,666 of record CM059194.1, on the reverse strand, counting down.
ATATGATTTAAGAAACAAGGAATTAAATTGTCAATATATTACGGAACAGCGGACCAATTGTCATTTAAACACTTTCATCTGTAGATAGCTACCTCCAACATAAAAGCTCTTGCTGATGTCAACCTCGATTCCATCGTTTCTCTGAAATTACAACAAAAACAAATATGCCGGGCATCAACATATCGGTGGAACATCTGACTGTGCTTACTTACAATCAATAGATAATGTATGAATATTGCTATGCACGGCTAAAGGCAATACCCACAACACTGCAAAGCTGTTCAAATAACCACCACAGATTGGAGAGCAACTGTCAGCTGTTAACTCACTCTCCATCCTTAGTTAGCATGCGTTGAGGTGCACTTTTTAAGTTGCCTAGTTTGATTTCTTTTATCGGTTTCTACCATGTTTTTAAAGATAAATATATTATGTTACAAACCTACTTACAAACAGAGAAAGAATGCATGCAGTAGATAGCTACACAACAACTGAAAGTAATAAAACAAGGGGAACCATGAGACTATTACTATCTGGCGGTGAAAACAAGTCATTAGACTTAACCGTTATGGGCAGCATAAATACACCATCACCAAAAAAAAAAAGGTTGATCACTATAATAGACCTTAAATTATTTCATCCGCAATCAACAAAACAATCTCAACCAGCTAGTACAACGTTCTAACGCTGTGCATTTCCATGAAGTTTCACGCCCACATAGTTTATTTCCTAAAACGAATAATATTTTCTATTTGCAATAAACATTCCAGGAAAGGTAATGATGACTCTGATTACGGAGTATCAGCAACATTTCTACGATATGGCCCTGTATCAATTAGTATCATCTATTTTTGTGTGGATAAATGTAGGCATTTTATTAGTGCGAGTTTTTTTGGTTGGAGAGAGAAGAGGTGGTTGTTCTAAAAAAAAGAAAAAAGAATAATAATTAAACAAATTCTTTTAAACACAATAATGAACACTATATTGTTGGAGATTACTTGAGATTGACGGTAATGGGGGGGGGGGAGGGAAATAAGAAATAGTGTCAGTAAGTGAATATATTAAAGTGACACCACCTACATGGTTCCGCAGGAAGTCCCACATGCCAAGTGCTGGTTTTCGGTAGATTCCCGGGCCGCTGGCAATAAAGACCTATATTCAAAGTGGTTGGAAAACAAAAGCACAATAGTAACTTCACCACCATACCACAATACAAGTAGCAGGGATGAGGCTGAGAATATTAAGTGGGACTTGAACAAGACTTCTACCATTCTGGAGCTAGCATCCAAACCATTAGCCTATCCAGTTTCCCTGGTGCAATCAACCTACCCACATCCGCCTGTGCATGTTGCATTTCATCTGGGGAGGTCCGTGGACCTCATTACTTATCGCCCTGGAATTGTAAGTCTCCTACTTACAATTACAAATATCCACTACCTGAGTGCCCTTACAACCCCCCCCCCCCCCCCAATGTGTTGCTACCTTGTCGTGGTGGGGAGGCTTGTGTGCCTCCGTGACCATGAGAGCTATACCGGCGGGGGCTAGCCCCCTGGCAGGTTTAACCAAGCCGCGCAGGACTCATGGTAGAGGACAAACTAAGAGCAGCAACTGGTCCTCCAGGTTGGGGGTTGGGCGTGGGGCCAACAACCCCACCCCGGAAAAAAGAACAATGTTACAGAATCACAAACAAGAAACACAAGGCCCAGTACCGGGAAAACTGGAGAGCCCTTGTTCATGGCCTATGCCCAAAGTTGGGTGGTAGGCGACACGTTCATCTACGACACGGCTGAGGAGGTGTTTGTGTGGGTGGGCGCTGATGCCACAACGGGCGAAGAAGAAGTGCCCTTACAGTAGGCCTACATACACAAGGATGGTTCAACACTAGACAACATGTATCTTTACAACACCATGGTCACGGAACCAATGTCGTAGGAAGCATTTCTGCAAATTAATGAAACATTGTGACTACAGCAGGACTCTATAATATATAAAATATATATAATATACTGGACAAAAAGAAAAACCTACATCCTAGACTATTCTTCTCACAAAAATGACCATAATGTTGGCAGAAAATTAAAACAGCAAAAATCTGAGTGGACAGAAATTAGGAAAATTAGCACTGTTCAGTTTCAATATTTCATCCAAAGTGACTTATCATTAAACAAATATTGCCGTGTCACGAAATAATGCCCAGGTAATCACTAGTCTAAAAACAAATATCTCATCCATTTTTTAGTTATAAAAAGAAATCCTCTACAGTATATCGACACATGTGTGGGGCTGATTTTTAGTGGCTTAGTGGCTTAGCAGTGGGTGGGTTGTTAGAGGTCGGTTTGGTAAGGGAGGGTTAGAGAGGAGGAGATGGTCCTGCTATTGTTGGGATGGAGGCGAGGGTAGGGGAGGGTGAGGGGTCAAATGGTGCGATGGGGGGAGGGGGGAGGGGTGGGCAGCAGAAGGAAGAAGGAAGGGTAGAATAGTCTTCTTTACTCAGTCAGGGCAGCTGAAACTTACCTGTATTGGAAGGTTAAGCGCCGCCTGGATTCCTTCAATCTTTTCCCGGAAGTCATGTTCCTTGACTTTCCCCTTCAGAATGCCCATCTGAAATGCACCATGCGCCATTATGGAAGATTCCTTTCAATCTCTGTTAGCGTTAAAGGGTTAGGCAAAGTTTTCAGCATTGTCACCGTCATACAAAGTGTCCAATGTGTCACCAACAACCCCACCCCAACAGCAGGCCTCATATTGCTGGCAAGTGACTACAAACACTAAAACAACAAACTGCAACTATCAAAAGCCGTGGTCACACGGCAAAATGTGAAGCGAATTAGACAAATCGAATCAGGTGAGTCGAATTAGCGGCCCGTTCACACAGGCAGTACTTGGGCCGGAAATCGATATCTGCGCATGAGCAAGTCCAGTCTGACAAGTGCCAGTTTTCGGTTAGTCGACGTGACCACTAGAGAGTGGGTTTGACCTAGATATGTATGTACTGAATCGTATTGGTTTGGAACGGTTAAAACTTCTGCTGGGCAGTGAAACCCTAAAAATAAATGATGAAAAAAATATCTGTGCACCTCTAGCAGGTTCATAGACCAAATTATATAATATGTGCTTTTGATCGACCGGAAAGTCAACAAACTAAGGTGTCGACTGCGGATGTGTGTGAGGTGCTTAATCCGCCTCAGTGCGTCCACACGGACAAAATAAATCGACTCACAGAAATCTACTCGCGTAATCCATCTCCACAAGTGGTTTCCAGTATCAGGATCACAGGAATCGATTCAGTCCTAATCCGCCTCAGACGCCCGTTCACACGCGAAATGTAACCCAAACTATACAAGTCGATTTCTACGAATCGATTTACAGCGCCCGTGTGACCACGGCTATACTCACATAACCATGATAGCGTAACACTAGAATATTCCTATTGAACTGACAATAACATACTCCTTGTTTTAATTCCAACTGACCATTTCCTATATTAAACCTTATTACACTCTATTTACCTTTTTTTGTTTGTAATCCTGTATTGAAAAAAGGCAGGAAGATCAGTGCTTCGGCACTGACAAAACGACTCAATCAGCAGAATAAATAAATTTACCAACAACAACAACAACAAAAGATGGCTGGGGCAAGGGGAGGTGAGTCATGTACAACTTCAATAATTTTATTAAAAAAATTTGATATAATATAAACTATACTGTCATATACTATACTGTCATATACTGTGATAAAATGTTGACATGCACTACTTTGTGGGGGGGGGGGGGGGCAGGAGGGAGGCGGTATGTGACAAGTTGTACTCCTTGCATGTTAGTGAAAATGTGAACATTTTTGCATGACACCTTAAAGGTAATACATAAAAAATGATGTTTCAGTGCAAGGCTCGAACCTATGTCCCCATCATTTAGAGCTCTGTTGTATCAAGAACTGAATACCACATACATCCCGGCGTCAGAATTACAGACTGAGAATTGCTCCTTTAAACAAATAATTTTGTTTATTAAAAAGAAAAATGGCTTCTTGGTATGAATTAGTAGCACAAATATATACTTAATTTCGGATTAACCTAATTTACCAATTCACAATCCATAACTTCACCAACACCGATATTTTGTCCATTCTTTAGAGGACGCCAACATGCAAAACCCTGGTGAAGCCTTGGGAGGTGGTGTGTCTTTCCATAGTTACAGAACAATGATGCAAGGGCCTAGCTTCCATATACACAGGTACGCAGCTTTGTACCACCTGAGATTACAATTACCGATGTTGCGGAGGCAACATTAAAAAATAATTAAAATACAGTAAAACCTCTCTAAGTCTAACCGACCACCTCTACAGATCGACCACTCCCCTATATCGTTCGCTTTATTTGGGTCCCAAACGATCACCCATACAATACCATTGTAATGGGAAAAAAACTCCCTAAACCAACCACCTCCCTAAATGGACCATTCAAAGTCGGTCCCATGGTCGGTCAATTTAGAGAGGTTTTACTGCATATTTTTACCGTTATTTTTAGATTAGTTGATTAAGCAGGGGAAATTTCAATCGTGGCCGATTGGTCTTCCTCATTCAACTGCTCCTTGCCCTATCCTAATAGGCTAGGAAGCGACAAGTATCAATATTTAAGTCATTAGTTTGACTCGACCAGGGTTCGAACCCACGATCTACCAGAACCGGAGACGGACGCTCTAACCCATTCGGCCATGTTTTATAGCATTTTATTCCAATTGTGTTTCATTCCATCGCCGAAAAAGTCTGCGTCCCACCTAAAAATCCCCAAAAAATGATGTGATGTATTTGGTATGATCAGCGTCTGCTACCTTGTCCATGAAAGTTTAAGCTTCTTAGCGATTCGGCCACGGCGTCTAGCCACACATTCTACCATCACAATGTACATTGACCCCGAATGAAATACCTGGTTTGTGAAGAAGACAACTTTGTAGCCACTTGACAGAAGAGTCTTCAACTTCTTGGTGATCTCCGGGTATTGGATCCTAAATTATAGATACAAATTATGATCGCCAGTTTAATGGCATTGTTATGCAGCTAAGCAAATTACATTTTCATTAACTTCCAGCCAGAATATCCCAAATACAAACTGTAAATTCATTTTCCTGTAGATTTTCCATAATATAATAAAAAATCGTACTTATTCACAAGTTTTCATTGGCCCAATTATGTAACAAAATTAGATTGGGGTATGTGAGTTAATGAATGAAACAGTGAATAGATGATCTCAACCTATCTTTGCTGTTTCGTTTGTTAGGGGTTTACATCCTAGCAACATCTAAGGTGATATCAGGATGGGGCCTGTCTTTGCCGGGTCCATACATAGGTATTGATTGATTGCTGATGGTTTAACACTGTGTCAGCATCAAGGGGCATATTCCTGGTGGAACATCAGTGGTATTTATTGTCAGTTTTGTTAATCACATGTGTATGCTTACATTGAAATTCATATGAAAATCTGAAATGGTCAGATTTAGATATTTGAAGTGAATACTCGGTGCTGCTCCCCATTTTTTGCATGAACTACAGTGACTGGTGCTGTACATTATACAGCAGGAACCACTCCCTTAATTCTACAGGATCGGTGCTGTAACTAATACAGCACTGTTCAAACTTAGATTATATAGACTGTCAATTACAATAGTAAGATGGCTGGAAGACCAGTGCTCCAGCGCTGAAAAATGTCATATTCAGATGAATAAATACTGTCGTGGGGGTGATGAAAATGGGAAATACTGCGCCTAGAGCGGGACTCGAACCCACATCTCTTTGCATTCCGGGCCAGTGTGCTAACCATTACACCACCTAGGCTCCCTGATATCAATACACTCCCCACGCCTACCTGTCTATGTGGTTACTTGCCTGAGAGGTCAGTGCAGACCACTACACTACTTTACCCAACAAAAATAAAGAAAAAAAAGAATTTGTGTCAAATGACAGCAAAAATAATCTTTGATCCAATTTGAAAGGTTTAAAGTTGTGTCAAATAATAGCAAAATTCACCTCATAAAACATAGCTAAAATTACATGAGGCAATAATAGTCCAGTTGTTCTTAGGAACTCTCAAATTTGTTCGTGCTTTATATTGGAAAAGATATCATGTACTATTTACATTAAAACACGGCCAAGATATCAACAACTATGCTACTACAATTTCGAGAGAAAAAACGCTTCCTTAGATTCGCTCTTACCTATCCAACTTACATACTGGTTCACTCATTAAACATTTATTGCAGTTTGGTGCCCCTGTGCTACGCTGCTACACTCGGAAATTGGTAAACAAAGCCTATGTCACCACTTCAGTGTACACACGGAAATAAAGTGTATTTGTATTCACTTCAAATATCAATAAAAAAAAATTAACGCTTTAAAATATATAACTTAAAAATAAAGGTGAAATAGATTAAAATAATCAACTTAATATAGTTATCCGAAAGACATAGCAAAAACTCAAGTTATCGGATTATATAACTCTCAAAGAAAAGAACTAACAGTTTCTAACTTACTTCCAATCCGACGCGTTCTGTGCGAACACTTTGCCTGATTTAGTAGTAATAATGCAGCCATCGATATCAAACGCCGCAATCTGGAACGCAATAATAATAATGATGATGATGATTATGATGGTCACAATAATAATACCCGAGCTAAATGTATTCTACAGTGTTATAATTCATCAATCTGGAAGTTAATGAAATGATAATAATAATAATAATAATAATAATAATGACATTGCATTCAATGTATTATATATATATTATAACGAACGATTGCTTTTTGTGGTGGGTGAATTTGAGGCATGCCGCTAGAGCATCTTGATTCAAATAAGATTTGCATCTACACACTACTAATGTCTGATCGTTCAATTGATTGAACTGTCGTTCAGCCCTCACCCACGACCTCTCGTATGGGAAGAGAGTGCCCCCACCACCGAACATGAAGCCGTAAGGAGAGTGCCACAGTACCTTGTGCGAGGCCCTCACTCCTGCCGCCGTGTACATGATGAGACGTTCGTGCTTGTCCCACTTGGTGGCGCCAGCTGGCTCCCCCTGTGCCTCTGGCACCGGTTTCTGCGAAGAAGCGCCATCTGGTAATATTACCCCCCCCCCCCGAAAAAAAGAACAACCGAAATAAATCAAAACAGTTTTACATATTTAGAGGCAGATGTGGAACAAACTACCATCTGTAATTAGAAGTGCACCTTCCTACCAAGGCTTTAAGTCACTGATCAGGATGCATTTCACTGGCCAGGCCCTTGAACAAGCACCATAACATGGATCCTGTCCCCTGCCTTGCTACCCCCTCCCTCCCTCCTTGTCCCCCTCCCCGCCTCACTCAATTACTTACCATAATACCAGCACACTTTTTGCAGCAACCCACCATCTTAGCCCATAACACTGAACTTATTATGGCTAACCCACTAACACGCTAACCTCCTTCACAATCTAGTAATATGCCCTATCTAAGTACCCACTTATGTACCTATTTACAATGTAATGTAAACGACTGGAAGACCAGTGCCTCGGCGCTGAAAAAATGTATATTCTGATGAATAAACTGTTTTACCAAAAAAAATATATATATACAGCGAGTGACCATTTTTAATCAGTTACTCGAAACTAAAGTAAAGTAGATTATAACGACCGACCTAATATAATATAAATCTTTTAAAGATATGATAGAAATCCAAAACTACCGCATTATACATGTTTAAAGACATTTTACTAGTTGACAAACACCATTCAAGCCGAAATGAAACCATCACTACCAGGTTTGAGCTGAGGGTGCCATCATTCCTATAATCAAATAAGTTTGTTGGGGGGTTTTTGTGCGAAAACTGACACATCCCCTATATAATGCACTACCCAATATGACTGGTTCGTTGTTGGAATTTTACGTCATGGAAACATCTATGGGCATATCAGGATGACTTGTGACAGTGCGCACTCATGGCGACTTTATAGTGCTGCCCCACTGGGAGACTAGGCCACCAGCACCATGACCTGATATCACACTCAGTCACATTATCCCGACACAGAGACAACCAGTCCATGTCCTATCCTAATAATGCCAAGCACCTGGCTAGGAAGCGAAAAGTGTACATTTTAAAGTCATTGGTTTGACTCGACCAGGGTTCGAATCCCACGATCTACCAAAACGGGAGACGAACGCTCAACTCATTCAACAACCTGTCTGAAATTAATAAGACTTTAATTGGAAAGCACAACAAATATAATATATATGTATACATATATATATTTATTATATAAACATTTATATTTATACCAACCGGCTGCAGGTTCCGGAACTTTCTGGAAGGCTTCCTTCATCCTGGCAAGTCGCTCTTGGACCTTCTGCACATGCTCCGTGTCCTCCTCCTCCTCCTCCTCCCCATTCTCCATCTTCTCACACTGCGCGCTCATTTCCGGTTCTGACCGTCGTCGCTTCCGCTTGCCATTCTCTGGTGGCGAGTCTCCAAGGCGCTTTGCATGGCTCCCCCTGTCGGCGTGTCTAGTTGTAGACGAGTCATCGCCAGTACTCGTCTTGTGCACCTTTAACGCCAACAAATTAAAGCTGCATAATCAGATGGAAGCATTAAAAGAAAACCCCACAAAAAACACCAAACACGTCAACTAGATTTGATCCAAGTACACAACTCGTGCACTCCTTAAACAGTAATTGCAGTTTAGTGCGCCTGTGCTATGCTACTTCACACACACAAAAAGAAGAGAAAAAATAGCATATGTCCAGGATTCTGGTGAGTGCATGTTTTCACTTTAAATATCGCCAAAGCTAACCCTTTAAAATCAAAGTTAATTCAAATTAAAGTAAAGTAGATTATAGCAATCAACCTAATATATTTATGCAAACAAAATATGGCTGAAACTACTAAATTATCGAACTAAGCAGCTAACCTGATTGACAATCAAAGCGCCGTATCTTTGTCATAATATAGAAAGCAATCGTTGTCACTTTTCAATTTAGATTCATCTCTTTTTTTGTTTAGACCAACAAATACCCTGATAGTAGTAGGGACAGGCAATAAATGAATTCCCATCATCTCATTTTGCCCCCGGCTCCCACTTCTTAAAATATCGATTATTTTAACTTGAAACGTAACAGGGAACTTGCCATAACCGCGCACCTAATTTCTCTGGTCTCAATTAAATTTGTGTTAATAAATATAGTGGTACAGGCTTGAGGCAGAGCCAGGATAGGTGAAATAGGCCAGTTGTCAGCACCAGGTGAGGCAGGAGGCCTGACCAGTCGCTTGAGTAGTTGAATGTCCTTAGTTGTGGGATTAACCTTAATTAATTTACCAGTTTGAAGATCTAAAAGATTACTCCCAGTACCTATGGCTACAGAACTCCTGTTTGATTTGCCAGAGTTTTTACATCATTCAGGTGCCAACTAGAGACACAGTTCATGGTTAATCAGTTTACGGATAATTATACTCGTATAATTGCTTATACAGCACATATATAATTTGTTTTCCAATATTTTTTAAATATTATATCGTCTAGTTTAACTCCAAGCCTCACAGTGACAAGCCAGAAGTGAGTCGAGTCCCATCCCCACCTGTGTGTGCTGTTGCCTTCCGATGCTGAACTGCACCGAGTTGGGGTAGGAGCCGGCCAGCACGTGGACTGTGTCCCCGGCCCTCACAGTGGCCGAGGCCCCCTTGCCGAGCTCCTGCCCACACACCTCCGACGGGTTGCCGCCAAGCTGCCGCACCTCGACTGTCCCGGCCACGCAGTCCGCCACCAGGCTCACTGCAGTGAAAAGGCTGCATTCTAGAAAATAAGTTTGTTACTAGGTACTGGCAGTACTTGGATAACATTAGAAGAAAGTATGAAAATCATGAAACAAGTTTGTTACTAGGTACCGGCAGTACTTCGATAACATTAGAAGATAGTATGAAAATCATGAAACAAGTTTGTTACTAGGTACCAGCAGTACTTGGATAACATTAGAAGAAAGTATGAAAATCATGAAACAAGTTTGTTACTATGTATCGGCAGTACTTAGATAACATTAGAAGAAAGTATGAAAATCATGAAACAAGTTTGTTACTATGTATCGGCAGTACTTAGATAACATTAGAAGATAGTATGAAAATCATGAAACAAGTTTGTTACTAGGTACCAGCAGTACTTGGATAACATTAGAAGAAAGTATGAAAATCATGAAACAAGTTTGTTACTATGTATCGGCAGTACTTAGATAACATTAGAAGATAGTATGAAAATCATGAAACAAGTTTGTTACTAGGTACCGGCAGTACTTGGATAACATTAGAAGAAAGTATGAAAATCATGAAACAAGTTTGTTACTAGGTACCGGCAGTACTTCGATAACATTAGAAGGAAGTATGAAAATCATGAAACAAGTTTGTTACTAGGTACCGGCAGTACTTCGATAACATTAGAAGGAAGTATGAAAATTGTGAAACAAAATTGTTTCTAGGTACCGACAGTACTTAGATCTAACACTGGAAGAAAGTATGAAAATCATGAAACAAGTTTGTTACCAGGTACCGGCAGTACTTCGATAACATTAGAAGTATGAAAATCGCGAAACAAGTATCTTACTAGGTACCGACAGTACTTAGATCTAAACACTGGAAGAAAGTATGAAAATCATGAAAAAACTGCTAGTTTCTAAATAGGCCTACTCCTATGTTTAAATTAAAAATACCCAGAAAGTACTGTGAATAAGCTAAAGGTTTACTCTTTATTTCGATACCAAAATTACTTGGGTGGTATATTATTAAGACAACATGCCAAAAGGCACTTTATTACAGGCACTTTAGTTAATTAGCGCATTCTTTTGTATCACATTAATCAGAACAAGTACCAAAACTGGCGGTTTTGTTTCGCTAAGCACTGAAACGCCATTGGTTACACAGATCCTATCAGAAAGACCACTAAATGAGCTTTAGTTTGGTATATGATATAAATAAATTTAAAACAAAATAAAATGATGCCAAACAAAAAAAAAACACATTTCATGTTTCAATCAGTGTTAACGGTAAATTTTGTTCAAGTAAATGAAACAAATTAAAAATGTGAATATCTTGAAAAATAAACAAGATAGAAGAACCCTTGATTTTGTGTGTTATTCTGCATTTAACTGGTACTACGTGATTAACCATGATTAATTTACCAGTTTAAAGATCTAAAAAATGACTGCCAGTACCTATGGTTACAGAACTCAGGTTTGATTTGCCAGAGTTGTTACGTCCTAGCAACATCTAAGGTCATATCAGGACAGATATGGACTTGTGACAGACAGCACGCACTGTTAGCGATTTTGGATGAGATACCCTGTCACCGGCACCATGACTTGGTACCCCACTCAGTCGCATTATTCCGATACTCAGCCAACCAGTCCTTGCTCTATGACACTATAAGGCTGAGTGCCAGGCTAGGTGGCGACAAGCAACGTAGACCCGATCTAAGTCGCTTAGCATTATTCTGAAATATCCATCTTCAATAGCGCTAATAATTAACAGCCTACCATCGCTCGTCAGAACAAAATGCAGAAAATAGTTTCTCAAACTGAACTGAACAGAAGTGTAGCCACCATTTGGAAATCGGGTTCATTACAGGAAGGCGGTTAAATTAAATCAGAGGTTGCTCATATTGCTGGAGATTTATTTTAAGATATCCACTGCCGTTACTTTATGCTACAGGTAGATGGAAATATCTAACTAAAAGGCAACAATTCTAGATAGAAGGATATATATACAGAATATATATATATATATATATAGTATAGTTATACGAATCGTACCTGGGTATAGATGATGGATAACTGTTGTTTTCCCGAGGTATAAGCCTCGGGTAGACGTGGGCTAGGGAGAAGGAAGCACGTGAGGTACCAGCAATTTTAAACTACTTTTTTCAGGATAAACTATGATCTTTCAATACAATGGTACTTGATTTGCCCGTAATGGTACACCAACGGGATAGACGTGGTATAGGGCGTGGGTGGGTGGGGCCCTTGCCCACGATCTACCGAGGCTTATACCTCGGTGAAAACAACAGTTATCCTCATCCATTTAACCCCAGGTAAGATTCGTTATAACTATACTATTTACCTCGGTATACAGCCTCAGGCTAGCTTCAGGCTAGGGAGGAGGATTTACCATAATTCATTTTTATCTATTCTTATTATCATTCTATTCTTATTATTATCATCTATTCTTATTATAATATTCAACGTTTTTTGTTCTCACCTAGGTCACCTTTTTGTTAGTGGGCGAGAGCAGGCGCTCTGCAATGACGGTAGGGCTTTTCTAGTCGCTTGTTGTAATGTTTTGCAAACGACTTAGCCGTCTTCCAGCCTGCATGCGCTAGTATTCTTTTCACAGAAACACCTAGCAACCGGGCCTTGGAGACCATGGCACCTCTAGTTGAGTGGGATGAGTATTTGCTCGTATCCACTCCAGCCAATTTCAACACCGTAATTGTCCATCTGGCAAGGGTGTCTCGTGAAATTGCCTTATGTGGCTTTATAAAGCTCACTAATAGTTGTTGTGATGCACATAAATCCTTTGTCTTAGATATATAAGCCCGTATGGCTGACACAACACATAATTTCCGATCATTCGGAAAGCAGTCTAAGTGAACCGTAGATAAAGGGTCACCTAACGTGTTCGATTTGAGCAATTGTGCTAAATCAAACGTAGCTTGTTTCTTATCTATTTCTAATCCAGTTAAGGATAAAGCAACAATCGTCTGTCCTCTGTGTCCCGTTACTAATAATAACAGGACCGCGACCTTAAAACCTAATTGTTTTATATCTAACCACGAGTTGTGAGGCCAAGCCTGAAACAACTTAAATACTATAGACACATCCCAAAACCGAATATACTTTGGTTTTGGAGGATTCCTTTGATAAATTGACCGAAGTAGATAACAAAGGACATAATGTTTTCCAACTGTTTCGCCATCAATTCTAGGTAATATGATTGATAACGCACATCTTGCCGCATTGATCGACCCAAAGGATAGTCCTTCATCCTCTAGAGAACGAAGAAAACGAGCTATTTGTGAAATTGTTGGATTTGTTGGCTTGACTTTCATTAACAAACAATGTACACCCCATTTCTTTAAATAGGTTGTGTACATTTTGACCGTACCTGGCCTCCAGGCATCAGATACTATCCTATTCTCAGTAATTTTGTCCAATCCAAATTGCTGCAGCTGTTTCCTTAGAAAAGGAATGCCAATAGGGGCGTCGTTGACACATCGCCGTGAACCACTAGCGGTCCGTGGTGCATCAGATTCCCAAGTTTTCTTGGGAATCGTATATGTTCTTTTGCCAGTTGTGAAACTGCTGGCAGCCAAGGTTGCGTGTCCCAATCGGGCACCACCAGTATAGCATGTGTCCCTTCCAAGCCGATTTTCCTCACAACTCGGCTGATAATGCTAAACGGTGGGAAATATAAAAATAATTATTTTCCCAGATAATAGCAAATGCATCTACTTTCCAAGCCTCCGGTTCAGGATGCCAAGAAACATAACAAGGTAATTTGTTATTATTTCGTGATGCAAACAAGTCAACTTTAGGTGTACCCCATTTTTCACAAATGAAGTTTAAACAAAGGTGTAGAGAGAGACCATTCTAAATGGTCATGGAAATTTCTACTTTTATGGTCTGCAAGTGTATTTTGTGACCCTGGAATATGCGCTACAGTCAGCCAGACTTGTTGAGCCTGTGCCCAGTTCCAAATCAGTTTAGACAACTGATTGCAAAGCTTTGATTTGGTTCCACCCATGTTACGAATATATGCCATGGCAGTAGTATTATCAGTTAGTATTCTAACTTGTGATTTATTTATCTTTACTAAACTACATAAGCCCAGATAAGTAGCACGCAATTCTAGTGCATTAATATGGTCTGATTTTTCATCATCAAGCCATCTACCTCCTGTTGTGACCCCATCTCGATGAGCTCCCCAACCTTCTAACGGAGCATCAGTAGTTATTACTGCATTAGATTCCGCCATGCGGATTGGATTTGGTGAACTTGCTATGTGTTGCATCCACCATCCAATATCCTGTAGCCCTTCTTGCGAAATAAACATCTTTCGCTCAAAATTCCCTTTAGTTCGTGCTAACGCTAAATTTTTATCTATTTCTAGAGATTTAATATGGGCCTTCCCGTATAGAATAGCGGGTGCATACGATATCATAATCCCAATAAGGACTGCGATCTGTCTAATTTTAGGTTTTGGTAACTTAATAAGCTGGGTCGCTGTATTCATAAACTTAATTAGTTTTTGCTCTGTTATCGACACTGTAAGAGACTGTGCATCCAGAATAAACCCTAAACATTTGAGTTGTTTTGTTGGTTTAAGCACTGACTTTTGTGGATGTACATAAAACCCCAGTTTAGTGAGTAATGCACATAAATCCAAAACTGCATTCACACAATCAATTTGTGTTGATGCTATAATAAAGGAATTATCTATGTATGGAAACATTATGTGACCCTTCCTCGCCATTACTGAGAAAACAGGTTTAAGCAGTTTAGTGAATAAACGAGGGGCACAAGCTAAACCATTCGGCATGCAGGTAAACTCATAGAGTTGGTTATCCCAAAGAAACCGAAGAAATTTCCTGTCTTTTTCTCTTATGGGAAGCGTATAATATGCATCTTGTAAATCAACACTAGCCATCCACGCATCTGGCGTAATCAGATCGCGTGCTGTATCTAGCGAGAACATTTTAAATGTCGATATTCAACCATTTTATTAAGGATTGTTAAATCCAGGATCATTCGAACCTCGCCATTAGGCTTTGGTCTCGAGAAGATGTTTGAAATAAACTCTCCTGAACAGTGTGTCACTTTTTGTATAATTCCTTTCTCAAAGAATTTTTGTACCTGTTTAGTTAGTGCCTCTCGTTCAACGGGTTCAATCTTATAAGGAAAAGGTATACTGCCTTGTACCGGAATTTGTGTGAAGGGAATGTGAACACCCCTAACTATTTGTAAAATTTCTTGGTCACTATTAATTTTGTGCCACTCAGAAATATGATTATTGATATTGCCAGCCATAAAGTTGCTTACAGTTTGTGTGGTTTTAGAGGCTGCAAGGACTTGTAACGTCTGTGTTTGGACCTCTACTTGGACCCGCCCCTGGGGAAGGGTCTCGGCGAGTTGACGCCTCGGCCTAGTGGCCGTGCGGTGTTGTCGGTCCAGCCTGAGCGAGCGCCCCGGCCCCGAAAAGCTTGACCAAAGTTTGAGCCCGGTCTGGTTCCCCTGGTGAACCGTCATGGACGAGAATCCCCTCGTGACCTTTTGAAACGGGGGGTTTCCTGTTTCTTCTTGCCATCCATGTTTTTGCCACTCTTGGCTGCAGTTTCTACTTCTTTATAGAGGTATTGTAGTTGACCGCCAAACATTTTCGTGTTATCTAAAGGTTTCCCTTTAATCGGCTCTGGAGCGAGAAAGAGCGTAAACTCTTTCCCATCATTATCCGTAACCTTCTTTGAGCGAGCCACTTCTTTACCAGCATCTGTGCAAACCGACTTGAAGACATTCTCATATCTTCGGTACGACAGATAATTACCTGCCGCCGCTAACAATGCAATTCCTTTGTCCATCATTTTAGCCAAAGACGAGAACTTATTTTCTCTCTGCATTCTATTTGCCACAGGAGCAATAGCTGTTAGGGTACCAAGCACCGCCTTATGCACTGTGTGCAACACACCCTCAAATCTCTTACGGTCATCCGTCATATTGACATCTCGATCCATCTCCTTAATGATAGAGTTGGGAACACCTTTAATGCCTGTTAACTCATCTCCTAACTTGGAGATAATTTCCGCCGGTTTAAACGTGCGGAAATGGCCATTAATGGTCTCGCGCATAAGCGTAGTGGTTTTAACACGCTTAGCCTTTGGCTTCTCCACTTTCTTAGCCAATTTGCCACCAATGGCAGCATAGACACCCTCATATTGTGTGTCTGAGTCTGATTCCGTGGAAGTGGAATCTGTGGAAGAATCGGAAGAAGAATCTTTCCTCTTCTTCTTCTTCTTGGACTTGGTCTTCCGCTTTTTGCGAAGTCCAGTCTTCCCCCGTTCTTTGGTGAAATCATCACCAGAAGAAATGATATGTTTCTTCTTTTTCCTCCGTTTAGGAGAAGGAGGAGGAGGAGCCTTAAGCTCCATCGCTGAGTCTGTCTCCGAGAAATCCTCGAATGATGATTCCTCTTGGACACTCGGCATTCGCCGTTTACGAGACACCGGTGGTTTGAGAGACATAATATGACTCTCCATCGCCGCAAACCGAGTCTCCCAATTTTGAGCCGCGGCACCGTCAGGCACTATGTCCTCGTCCGCCTCGGAGAGAATATGCGCCCCGGGCTGTGTCGAAGGCACTGCCGACAACACGGGTGAGGAGTCGTACTCCTCGTCCAATCCACTCGGAACACGCCCCTCGGCTGCTGCTGCACCGCGCTTACTCCGCTTCGTGGCCATCGGGAGCTGAAACAAAGATTTTTGGTCAGTCCCGGTATATATATATGTCACAATATGGTTGTTTCAAACTCATTTGGATATCTATTGGTGTTAGAGAACGTGTTTATACCGTTATAACACAGGCGTAATAAGCTAAATTTGTGCGTGGGTTGTGGGTCAAGCCCAAACCTTACGCGGGGTCGGGACCAGTGTATCGTCCCGCCCATCCCTCTGTTCCGCACACTTCTCCCACCTGTGACTACTACGTCAACAAGTTGGAGAAAATGCTACGAAACTCGGAGAAACGCCTGAAAAAGTTTGTGGGGAGTCTATAAAAGAAACCAGGAGCATCTCCAACATTACTCTCTATTAGAGTACGAGAGGATTTCCACAGGAGATGAGGCAGAGCCCACATCTCTACCCATAATCACACGGTGACACGGGTGTTGACAGAACCGCTAATGATCGGTTTCGTTCCTTCGAGAAGGAATTCTATCCTTGGTTTTTTTATAACCAAATAACTCGTCCAAAATGGACCAAAGAAAGTCTAAACTTTCCATAATGATGCTCTAATGCATCATAATTAAGCTAACCACAGTTTTTATTATACTTACTGCGTATTTGCTTGTATGTAGACTAAATTTGCCAGAGCAACCCAACGACACGTAATCCAGTCGTGAGTTGTATATGCTAATTGCTGGTACCTCACGTGCTTCCTTCTCCCCAGACTGAGGCTGTATACCGAGGTAAAATATATATATATACAGAAGGATATATGGAAAGCTAACTAACTATACACATAGAC
Organism: Branchipolynoe longqiensis; assembly: GCA_030323885.1. Lineage (NCBI taxonomy): Eukaryota > Metazoa > Annelida > Polychaeta > Phyllodocida > Polynoidae > Branchipolynoe > Branchipolynoe longqiensis. The sequence continues at coordinate 56,560,374 of CM059194.1, read as the reverse complement.
AGAAGCTGGGATTCATAGAATAGAAGACAGTAGTTGTATACTTTGTTTCCGGGAGACTTTCTTGTCGGCGATTCTAGTTTGAACACTCCGCCCGATGATGATGGGCTGTTGGTGTGGAAGTTCGATTGGAGAATGGCTCCCCAAAGCACATACTATGTGACACTTTGCAAGATTTGACATCTGAAATGACAAGTTCAAATTTAATAGGATTTATTTCAGGCTAGTATTTTAGACCCAACTTATCTAGGAACCAACTAGATAAAAGATTCACCCCGTACTTGCAGTAGTGAGTAGGGGTGAAAAACAACCAATTAGAAAAGTGGTAAAACGCTGGGTAAATGGAATGAGCACATATTCTTAATTTAAGAAGCAAAATTTATACATTCATCACATACCACTTTATATTCACCTCCTACTTTTTGAGGAATAATTGAATAAATAACATAGATTAATAAGAATTAATACTTGAAACAAGAGCATTTAGTTACCACCATTTTGGTTGTTTTGCATTCTCTCATCTCATCAACTGTGGGCCTATATAGATGAAAACTGGATGATGGGACCAGGAGCTCATGCTCTCTGATTGGTTGATTGATACCAAACAGTTTTAGCTCGTTTTTAGAAATGGTTGTCATTCACCCTTGATAGAGACTTGCAAATCCGCGTGAAACGATCCTCATGCATCGTCCCATAGGAAAAACTTGACAAAGCAGGGTGTTTCTTCACCAATGCTATCTCTATGGGTGCAACCTTTCAGTGCTCAGCCCTGCTAAATGCTAATGACCCTTGAATAAAATTAGCATCATCCGATTGATAAACAGGTTGTCTATTTGTGTGCCAGGCAACTTTATTCTATCTGGTGCGATTTTCAAAATATTAAAATGTATCTAAGGTGCAAAGTGATGTAGTTCACTTGGCAGCTGGGTCACCTGACCAGAATGCAGCATTCTGATTGGTTTGTCATGTGCTGTTGCTTAGATTTACATGATGCTGGCCATGTGCTTTTGTTGATTATGTTGTTTTCGGCATTTTTAGACTAGTAAAGTGTTTGATGTATGTTAACAGAATACATTTATTTTGTAGGGGTATCTGGTATTTGAATTTTTTATGCAAGTCTCTACCCTTGGGCCTTACAAGTTACAGGCTTACTCTGGCCTGGTAGGGGTGACTCTTTTATCTACTAACCAACATGTAATAGAGGGGGTGGGGTGTAATGACGTCACAAGACAACTTTCAGTGGCCATATTGAATTACATACAGAAGGCTTGCAACTGCCTACACTGTGCTTATTTACTGATTTGTTGGTTTATTTGTCACTGTTTTGAGCAGTTTGGCCTCAGAAGTTGTTGCTAAAGTGATGTAAGGAAACACATTCACACATCGGATGTAATCTGACCAGAACCCCCCATAACACAAGAAAACTCTGTTTTACTGCATCTGCATGCATTCACAACATGGCTAGGGAGGGTGCTCATAATCCAAGATGGCTGGTCGCTGCCCACTGAGTAATGACGTTACGTGCACTCCCTCTATTATAGTCTATACATAGTTTGTAGGTCGACTCAATGAAAACAAACACAGTTTTGCTCGGACTGGTCTGGAGAGAATATTCACACCACAACCACAGTAGGTCTGGCCAAAATGATCACTGAGATTCACCCCCACCCAGAGTAGGCAGAGACAGTGGCTATATCTATAGGTATGTTGACATCGACGCGCTGCGCCGCCGGCGTGTTGTCCCCGATCGCTGTGATTGGGAGTGCGCGAACGGTTTTCAACATCTCTACCCAAATCGCTTCTCATAGGCTAACGGGTGGGGGGATCGGGGAATCACGATCACCACATATAAAGGAAAGCTTTCTGAATGTCATAGTTTTCGAATTTTGCATTTCTGCTGATTCGTTCGTTCGTGACACAATTTTAAACATTTGCACTCATTTGTGGATGCTCAAATCAGTTCAAAATCACTTTGGCCATAAATAAAAAATATATGGCCCAGATTATTAATGTCTTTTCTCACATTATACCAAATATTATCAAGGTCCTATACTTCGAAAGTGGTTAATTTTGAAACGGAAAGTGTCATGGGTTGCGCGACTTTGGCACTATAGTGACAGGCTCACCTCTGCCTTGCACTCATTTTCGGTTCAAAATCACTATGGGGATAAATACAAAATATGTAGCCCAAATTATTAAGGTCTTTTCTCACATTATACCAAATATTATCACGATCCTATACGTCGAAAGTGGTTAATTTTGAATCGGAAAGTGACATGGTTGTATTCCACGCACACCAACACGCACACATGCTTAAGGTCACATCCATTGCCTTTGTTTCAGTCTAATTACAGGACAAAAAAACATGCGATTTTAAATATTTAAAAAATCATAACTTTCTTAACACTAGACCAATATGCATGATCTTTGTAGGTACGCGGGTCAAACTCGCCGATCGCCAGCATAGCGGGTGTCATTTTCCTGTGACGCCGATCTCGGTTTTCTATTGGTCGACCCAATTACAGCGCTCCAAATAAATGCCTCCTGATTGGCTAGAAATATGTTTTTGCATATGTAATGAGTATGATGTCATAGATGACCTAGTAAGCTATTGCCTCGTGTTATTTTTTTTCTGAATGACAGTTTATTTCTATTACTGGAAGAATTTCCCCCAACTGAGGAGATTTTGTGCAGTAATCATCATCAAAAATCTATATCAAAGCAGGTATGGTCCCTAATTAAAATATATAGGTCCCATTCTATATGTATTTATTGTTGTATCTGTGAAATACCAGGAGGCAATTTGCATGAGAAATATATGAACGAGCTCATGGAAAAAATGTTACCAAATCTGAAAGAATTTCCCTAACTGAGCAGATTTTGTACAGTAATCATGACCAAAATTCTACATCAAAGCAGGTATGGTCCCTAATTAAAATATATAGTTCCCATTCTATATGTATTTATCGTTGGATCTATGAAATACCAGGAAGAAATAAGCATGAGAAATGCATTAACGAGCTCACAGATTTTTTTTTTAACAAATCATACCAAATGGGAAAAACAAAATGCAGACTCAAGAAATTCTGCAAATTGCACACATTTGTAATCCATCACCAAAATTTCACACCAAAGCAGGTTTGGTCCCTAATTATAAGATATAGTTCCCATTCTATATGTATTTATTGATGTACCTGTGAAATACCATGAAGAAATTTGCAAGAGAAATGTAGTAACAAGCTCGAGGAAAGATTTTGTGAATTTGTTGAGAAATAAGAAAGTTACAGCATTTTCCCTAACAACACAATATGTTTTGATCACACCTTCTTCATTTGGTTTAAGGTTAATTGTGAGGACATAATTTGGCTAATTAAAAATAATGAAAAAATCATAACTTCTTTATTTCTCAATGGATTGCAATGATCTAGGTGTCATTTTCTTTGTCTCTTCATCCTCTTTCAAATGAGCCCAGTTACACTGGAATTGGAGGATTTTGAATTTTTTACTCACATTCTCGATGTCGGCATGACATCACAACCCCGGAAACTAGCCCGCGAAGGGTAAAATACTGCAGTGATGTGCGCTGCAACAATGCTATGTCTATGCGAAGCATTTATTTTTGTAAAATAAATTTTAAAGCTTTCATTGGATCGATTAAAAATATCTTAATGCGCGATTGAAGAGGAAGATCTGAAGTATTTAATGTAACTTAAGAGCAATTTACTCTGAAAGTATTAAAAACAGAGATAATAGTGAAAGTTGGGATATTCTGAGTGTCACTGCCAGTGTTAGCCTTACGAGATCATGGCCTCAAAAACTATTTTTGCAAAATAAATTCAAGAACTTCCAATTGGCTGATAACAAAAAAGCTGAATGTGAAATTGTAGAGAAAGATCTGACCTATTTAATAGAAACAAGAGAAATTTGCTTACAAAGCACCAAAAATCACAAATTACTGTGATAGTTAGGGTAGTTTTAATGTTGTCTCTATGAGACTGGCATTTGTTTTACCCTTTGCGCGTTGTGAATCCCAAAAGTGCCCGGATGTCCGACATCGAGAATACCTAATCTTTGTGTCATTTAAAAGCATTTGTTTGGCTCTTTTCAATGGTATGAGTATCATTTCTATATGATAAATTAAAAAAAAATTCCAACATACCTAATATCTACAGCAGCTAGTGCTGCCACGAGACTAGACTAGTGTAGTGTATACACTAGTGCCAGGAATGACTGGGCGATAATATGTTGAACTAAAGTCAACTAAACACACACATCTGAACCAAAACATGACATCCGCGAAATTGTCGTTCAAAATGTACACACCTTACTACAGAAATAGTTGTGTCCAAATATACAAACAATTATAGACGTAGATCCACCCCAGACGATGCCAGGTATTTACAAAGGCGTCCAGACTGTAAAACAGGCAAGACCGGGATGCACGCCTCTGAAGTTTGCCTTTGACTACTGCCTCAGGCATAGTTGCCAATGGTGACATTTAAATACTGCAGTTGGTTACATTTTAAAATCCTATCTCAAGACTTCATTTATTGACAAAGTGTTTCGAATATATGGCAATGTTAATGAATTCGGCAACTCTCAAGGTCATATACCGATGACGCTATCAAACATTACTTTTCTATATTGAATTTGAAGCCGTCATCTATCGTCTCGCCACCTACTGGAAAGTGTTAGACTTATTTCTCTTAGTATGATTAATTAATACCAGGTGGCGCCAATATACTCATCCAGCCTAGACGTAAACTGGATCGTAATCGAATTACTGAAGGAAGAGGACAATAAATATTATGGTGGATTCTGGACTGCTTCAAGGAAATATAAATGCATAATTATGTGCTCTAATATGCAATGCATTATCATGACATGGCCGTTTGTATGTTTGTGGAATTGGTGGTTAGGGCATACAGTAAATTAGGTACAAGATTCACCCCGTACGTGTACTACAAGTACCGGGTGAATCACTTTATCTAACAGTAAATATGATTGTGTTTATCCAGCCTCACCACTACTACTAGTTGGGTCTAGGAGGCCTAATATCATTACCATTCATCTAGATAAAACATTCACCCCTATACAGAGTAGGGGTGAATGACACCCCAAGCTATTGTTAGTAGATACCCAGAGGGGAAGCTGATTGCATGTTTCATTTGTGACCTTTCATGAATTCAATATAAATTATAAGTTTTTGCAATTTTACATGTCAGACAACTTATAGTTATAAGATAAATAAAGTTGCATAGTCCGATTGTTTTGAGTTCATGTCATTTTTCTGAGATAAATATAATGAATTGATCATAATAATCTACCTTACTTTAGTTACCGTAACTTTTATTTTAAATGTCTAACTTTTGAGATATTTGAAGTGCAACCAAGTACAAATTAAGTTTGGCAAGCACACACAAACTGACAGTGACGCCATAGGCTTCTGCCTTAACAGGTTCCATTAACTTCTTTTTTTTATTTATTGAGGCTGTATTTATTCTGTCCATAGCATGTAAGCCTGGGTACCCAGGCTTGTTTTCAATGCTGGCCAGCTGTAGTGTTGGTGTTGTCTTACCAAACAGTAGCTGCTGATAAGTTATTTGATTGTCTGCATTTCAGTAGCAGATAGATAGTCTGTTGGTACGTTTAGTAGCCTATGTTACTTTTTTGTGCCCTCTTGGCATTGTATTTTTGTTATATTCTTATTACTATGTTAGTTGTTTTCTTAAGGTTCTATGTTAGTGTTTTGGGGTTTTCTTGGGAAGAGTTTTCCACTTTTTTTTCTACTTAATTCTATACTAGCCTATTTTATTTTATTTACATGTCCATAGGCTTGTACGTAATAGGTGGTTGAGTTATGTTTGTTTGGATTTGATTTATATTGTTGTTGGATATGTTACCTGGCTTTTTTATTTCCGGTTATCCCACCCTGGGCTGTCCAGTTGGTGGGCCGTGACATATCACCTGCCCCCTTGTGGTGCAGTTCAGTTGGGGTTCCCAGTTTTTATTTTGCACAGATATTTTTTGTACGTTTTTAGGTCAGGGATTTGTCTTTCTTTCACCGTTTGCGCATTCCATGCCTTGGCGGCCATTTCCAGTGTGCTCCTTTCATGGGCTTTGATCTGGCTTCTGGTCTGCCTCAGTAGTGGTGCCTTGCTTGCTCTGGTGTCCCTTAGTGGTTGGGTTAGACGCTTAATGTCTTGGCTATATCCATATGCTAATGTTTTTAGGTGGATTATCCTTCTGTTTTCTAGTAGCTTTACTTTAGTTCTTTTGTGTAGGTCATAAGTGGGGTGTAGTTTGTCTACTTTCAGGCATATTTTCAGGGCCCTATTTTGTAGTATCTGCAATTTTTTAAGTAGCTCTTTTTTAGCACCCATGTAGATTACATCCCCATAGTCAAAGTAGGGGAGTACCATGCCTTTGAAGATTTTTATTGACATATCTTGTGTCATATAGTTTCTTAGTTTAGCAAATAGCCATAGTTTGTGATTTACTTTTTGTATGATTTTTGTTACACACAGATTGTAGTTTAGCTGGCTATCTAGTTCTAGGCCTAGGTATTTGTAGTGATTTACACTTTCCAGTGTTTGGTTTCCTAGTGTGCATTGTAGGTTTCTTCCTGTGATTGCTGTATGTGAGAAGAGTACTGTTTTAGATTTATTTGCATTGATGGTTATTTTATTGGATTCACACCAGCTGTCCAGCTTTAGCAGGAGGTTGTTCAGTTTGGTTGCTACCTCCTCTACTGTGCTTCCTTCTGCATATACGACAGTGTCATCCGCATATAGCTGGAGACATTCTGTCTCCAGCCATTTTTCTAGGTCATTGATGTATAGTATAAATAGTAGTGATCCCAGAACTGATCCTTGGGGTACACCACAGGTGACAGTTTGTTGGTCTGAGAGTGTACCATTTACTTTAGTTTTTTGCTGCCTGTTGTTTAGGTAGCATTTTATCCAGTTTATTGATTTGGATTTAATGCCCATGTTTAATTTTCTTATTAATATGCTGTGGTCTACAGTGTCAAAGCCTTTGCTGAAGTCGATGAAGGCTGCTCCAACTAATTTCTTTTGGTTCAATGATGCCAGCACATCACTTGTTAGGTTTGCTATTGTTTTGTATGTGGAGTGTAGTTTTCTGAAACCTCCTTGCCTCTTGTTTAGTATATTGTTTTTTTCCAGGTGCTCATTTATGTGCCAGTGGAATATTTTTTCACTTAGCTTGCCTGGTGTTTGCAAGATTGATATTGGCCTGTAGTTCCCCATGTTTTGTTTGTCACCACTTTTGTGTATGGGGGTGATGGTTACCATCTTCCATGCTGTGATGAAGTGTCCCTGCTCAAATGATATGTTGAACAGGTCGACCATGGTATCTGTGTCCAAATATACAAACAATTATAGACATAGATCCACCCCAGAGGATGCCAGGTATTTACAAAAGCGTCCAGTAGTCCCTTCTAATTCTATGTGGTGGCGAATGTTTCATAAATGCACCAGTATCTAAATTAAGATATGTCATATCAAATCTTGATAATTGTTTGGGTTTTGAAAATTACTGTAGGTTTTAATGATCAATAAATCTTTTATCGCAAACTAACAAATGTTGTAATGATCGGGTTATTTTTGGAACAGTAAGTGGTTCAATGAACGATTGGTGTTCTACACCCTAGTAACATATGTGATCAACCATAAAGCGCAGTGGCTTAATTCCTAAATGCTACCTTTCTCTAACTTGAAGTAACTTTTATTTTAAATGGTTAACTCTTGAGATATTTGAAGTGTAGACATGTCAAATTAGTTTTAGCAAGCATCGTTGTGTGTGTGTGTGAGATGGGTGTATTTATGCTGCCCATAACAGTTAAGTCTAATGACTTGCTTTCGCCTCTAGACATTAAAAGTCTTGTGACTTTGTCACTTTCAGTTGTTTTGGATGTACACTGACCAGAACCTCCCAGAACACAAGAAAACTGTTTTACCACATCTGCATGCATTCACAACATGGCTAGTTTGTTTGTTCTACAATCGGATAGCTGTTTGGTTACCAATAGTTACTTTATCTGACTGTCTTCACCTTGCTGTGTTAAGCTGTGGTTACACGGGCGAGTTAAGCCGCGTCATATAAATTGCCTTGTCTAGTTCGGCTCACATTCGCCGTGTAGACGCGCCGCTGAGGCGGATTAGGACTGATTCGCCTCATCTAGTTCACTTCAAGTAAACCACGTCGCGTGGTAGTCCAGATGAACCAAACTAGATTAAGTCGGCCCAAGTTACCAGTGTGAATGGTAGCTGCTTAGATGAGCCGGATTAAGGACGTCACAGTCGAGACCTGAGTTTGTTGACTTTCCGGTAAATTTGCTCTATGGACCTGCTAGAGGTGCACAGATATTTTTTTCATGACTTATTTTAAGGTTTTCACTGCCAAGCAGAAGTTTTGACTGTTCCAAAACAATACGATTCAGTCCATACATATCTAGGTTGAACCCACACTCTCTAGTGGCGACGTTGATTAACCGAAACTGGCGCTGGTTAGTCTGGACTTGCTCATGCGCAGATATCGATTTCCGCCTTAAACCGCTCCATGTGTGGACACGACACTAGTTCACTTCATATAATTCGCTTTGTCTAAATCGGCTTACAATTGCCCATGTAAACACAGCTTTTGTGGCCATTAGTTTTTGATTTAAAGTTTACCTCCTGTATTTATCATACCGAGCATGTATACCCCCCTACCTCCTGTATTTATCATACCTAGCATGTATACTACCCCCCCCCCCCCCCCCCCCCCCCCCCCCCCGAGACTTTGCTTGAATTATCAGTGTCTTCTATTTAATTATCTATTTTTTTATATTCATTTTATTTGTTAGACTGCGGAAACACTGACCCCATAAGCTTCTGCCGCAACATGTTCCATTAAATGGGCTCAGTCTTCCCTATGTGGCAACAAATGCTTAAGTGCATCAGTATCTAGAATCAAATCCAGACAATTCATTTGTTTTTGCTAATTTGATGCTTCATGGGACTGCGCAGCTTAATGCTAGGTACACACCTACCGTTTACGACTCGCGCACTAAAACTTTGCGCCCGACGCGACCCGATCGAGACCCGATCGCGATTAAAACCGAAGATAAGGGATGCGCACATATAGCGACTGGACGCGCACATATAACGTCCGATTCGCGGCTGCGATCCATGCTCCTGGTGGGTTTTTGCGCGAACTACCACGCCATCAGCGCCATCTAGCATTTTCCTTGCGCCGATTCGCGACTGCGCTGCACGCAGCTGGTTGGTTTACTATGTCGCCATCAGCGCCATCTAGCAGTTTCCTGTAGCAATGCTATTTGTTTTGTTTACATTCGTCGATTAGAAAACATTAATATCGCCGGCGGCGGAATTTCCTTGCGCCTGCTACGTACTTGTTTAGTTTACATTCGTCGATTAGAAAACATTAATATCGCCGCCGTTGAATAGATTTGGGTCTAATCTGTAGCCGCCGAACCGGCGGAATTTCCTTGGGCTTGCTACGTATTTGTTTAGTTTACATTCGTCGATTAGAAAATATTAATATATAGCCGCCGATTAGAATATTTTGGTTAAGACACTGTCACGTGTCCTTTTTCCGGCCCGGCGATTCGTTGATCGTTAAAACTCAGATGCGAACGGTCGGCGGCTAGCACGCATATACCGTTTAAGATACGACCGACCGCACGCACCTCCCGATTTGCAATCGTCCCGATTCGTTTTTCGAATTGTTTGCGATTTCAGTTTTAAGGCCTAAAACTGAGTTGTAATCGCAAATCGCGGACGTCTGGTGTGCTATGGTCCCGCACCCACCTACCGACTAACGAGGTCGTATGCGCGAATCGCATCGTAAACGGTAGGTGTGTACCTAGCATTTATCAGACCATTCGCAATTGTATTGTATCACACTTTATACAATTACAGCGGTTTGTTATGACTGCGTCCTAGCAACATCTAAGGTAATAATGCCAATACAACATTGCTACTAATAATACTAATAATAACATAAGGTCAAACATTTTTCACCAAATTTTATTTTCACGTCATTTATTCACTTTATACAATAGAAACAGTACACTACCAACCAGATACCGTAGCACAAGCATGGCCATTTTTTGTTTAAAACAGAAAACTACTTCCAATGCAATCAGTTAGTAACGTTTAATGAACCGACAGCTGCATTGAATTAGACCATCAGTGTTCTGTACAAAGGTATTCATGAAATTCAAATTAAGTAGAATTGCCAAATGTATACAACTGAAAATTGCTATCTGATCGTCAAAAGCTCACTTACAAGGTTAAAAGGACTCGTTTAAAGGGGGAAAACAATGGAAAAAAACAGACTGCATCCGGAATTATACCTACACAAATCGGGATGAAAATACCACTAAGTCATAATGAAATAGTAACGCAGGACCTTTTCTCGGTGAATAGGCTATTGTTTAAATAAATATACGATTTTGACAGCATAATATGTGCGGGACGTCATGTGAATTGGGCATGCGTCATGAATCATGGGCAGATGGGATATCATTACAAAACGCTGAAGGAGGACTTTTTTTGTTTTGTTTTGTTTAATACATATTTAATATATGGATATGGCCTTTGGTAGGTATATTATATATATACAAGTATGCGTTATATGAATACAGTAATGTACAATATTACACAAATAATAAAACTGTACCAACTTAATCTACTGAATACATGTACCCGTACTGTGAAGCATCCTTGTTCGTAGTTGAGTGTGTAAACCCCCTGCCGTTAATACCCCTGATTGTGTAACTACCCACTGCTCTCTCCAAATAAATTAAAAGAAAATTATAACCACATCGTCTCTTACGCACTGTCTTGGTGTTGTGTTGTGCGTGTACTGTCGACAACCTATAAACTAAACTGGTTAGACTGTACTGTGCAGACACTGTGTGTACTGTATAAACGGGATAATATTGTACCCTGCTGACATTGAATACATAATTATGGCTTTTAATGTCCATTGCATGCATTATGTCTGCAGGTTATCTGTACTGGCGGCTTCCATATGTGAAACTAAAAGGAAATGTACAACTAAACAACACTGTACACTATTTACACTGGGATATGGCAGGATACTTCATTTATAAAATGGGAGATGGAGGAAAACACTATACATTATCTGCGCGATGGCTGTGGATGGGGGGACAACTATTGTAGTGTCATTTATATAAACATTAAAAAAAAAAGAAGTGAATACCCGTATTTCACTGCACTGCAACATAACAAAAAAGAAAAAGATATGATCATATATCTGATTAGAGATGCATGTTTATAAATAAAGATCCACTTGCTACAAGGTTACAATGAGTACACAATGTACAACTAATGGTAGGTTGTGTAATAATAATACAGCCCTGTTGTTTTCTAAATGCTAGGCGGCCCTAGTCATTGTCACTAGAATATACAGCTATGGTGGTAGCTGATTAAGCAGCCATTCCAGTAGTATTAAAGATGGCGGAGTTGTGTACATACCCTGTGGTTCTAATAGTTGGAGTTTTACGTCGTGGCAACATCTAAGGTCATATCAGGACGGCGATTCTAATGGACCCCACACACCTCACGGGGTAAGGCAGTCGTATGGCTTACGGCAAGAATAGACCTTTTCCGCGGAGCATGCGCACTCCGCTGAACCTTGGGGTGTGGGCCAACTATAGATTTTGTTTGTTTGTTGTTTTACATCCTAGCAACATCTAAGGTCATATCAGGATGGGTACTGACTTGTGACAGTGCGCACTCATGGCGACTTTATAGTGCTGCCCCACTGGAAGACCAGGCCACCAACACCATGACCTGATATCCGACTCAGTCACATTATCCTGACACTGAGCCAATCAGTCCTTGCCCTATCCTAATAATGCTGAGCGCCAGGCTAGGAAGCAACACGTATCAATTTTTAAGTCATTGGTTTGACTCGACCAGGGTTCGAACCCACGATCTACCAACACGGGAGACGGACACTAACTCATTCGGCCATCCCGTCTGGTCCGCCAACTATAGAAGCAAGTACAAAGTTTGTATGGAGTTATTAAATCTGCAATGGTTTTAGTTTGTTGGGGGTTGGTTGGGGTTGTAGTTAATAATCAAATAAAGTGAGCGCCAGGGTATGATGTTGCCATGGCTTGGTTGGTTGGTGGAGCTTTACGTCCTGGCAACATCTAAGTGTTGACATGGGTTTCTGATCAGAAATATAAACATGGATAGCAACTAGTAAACTAAATGTAGTAACCCCTAGATTATATCTAGTTACAAACCTAGCTTTATCTAGTTTTGTAGTTATCTAGGCTTAAATGTGGAGAATTGTGTGAACAAAGCTTTCTTCAGAGGCCTGGAGTTACGGACGGCTGGACTCTACCCATTCTCTGGAATAGCTATGAACCATCTTAAATATTGAAAACGTGAATAAAATCATAACTGATAGCCAAAGTAACAACCATTCTAGTTCTAAATCTAGACTTTTCTAGTTCTGAAGTCCTACCCAGAATATAATGTTCTAACCACTGCTATTCTTTGGCGAGTTGATGGAAGAAATAGTTTTTTTTCCCCAGACGGGGTGAGTCGAGCTGGAAGGGAGCTCGGACAGGTTGGCTCAGTATAACATGACTGAGTGGGATATCAGGTCGTAATGATGGCAGAGGGGCATATTATCCAAAGCGGGGTCGGGGGGGGGGGGATCACCATCAGTCTGCAGTCACAAAACGGTGCCGGGTGTCCTGATATGACCTCAGACGCTTGTAGAACACTAAACCTCAATAAACCAAAGCATGGTGCGTTTCAATGCGGCGTGGGTACCCAATGGAAAAGAAAAAGCAACCACTCCTGCCTTAAGCAATACGCTGCCTCATCTGCGGGGCCTCAGGGGACCAGTTAGCCATAGGCCGGCACTGCTTTAAGTTTAAGCCCACATTTGAGTTTTCTTCTCACACTTGATCTGTATTCACCCTATTCACGCCGCGGCCATGTTGAAACCAGACCCAGGCCACTTATGCGTCTGCGAGGCACCGCTGTATGTAAAGTAATGTGAATAGTTTTTTGTCGACCAAAATCTCTCGAAATCACTTAAATTTGAGGGTATTCATTTTTTAAAGTAACATATTCATCTTCGGATACCTGTTTTCTATATATTGGCCAATTTCCACGAAGATTGGGTGACCCTTGCATGGTGATTTTTCCCATTCTTTAACTACAATGTGACTGTCAACTTCAAGTCTGCATAGTTATGGTGGTACCTTGTAATGCAGCACTGTCAGCATAGTTTTCTGTGCTACACAGTTACACAACTAGTCTTAGTAATTACAAATTAATAAAAGGGTTAAAATATATTTTTTAAATATATCTATATTAAGAAAGTTATACAATTTTGAATTTAAGAAAAGATTGGCAGCCAAGGTTAGTGGCTTTGTTGACATTGCCTCCTGAAATGCATCTGATGATCACTCAATCTTCATGAAAATTGACCAATAAATAGAAAAAAGGTAAGCAAAAATGAATATGATAGTTTAAAAAGTGAATATCTTCAAATTTTACTCCATTAATTTATGTAGTAGTTCATACACATTGGCACACAGTAGTGTCTTATGGCCATTTCCCACGACGCTTACTCAGCCTCGTTCTGATGAATTAGGTCGCGCGTGAATAGGGTGAATACAGCCCGTGCAGCGTAAATAAATCAACCGGATGTTATGAGTGTAACCTACAAACTAACATTGCTATGGCAACTAAATATCGACGGTCTAAATATCAACTCATTAAGGTTACAAATAAAATAAAATAATGCATATATCTATACAAACAAATTCTTTAAAATTTATTTGTGTTTTTTTTTTTAGTGTTTTCTCAAAGGACGCTTTTCAGTAAGTAAATAAATACATCACTTTGGTGAATTTCTTTCAAAGCGGATCATGGATGGCCTGAGAATGTTAAAAAAACACATCGGAGTTAGGCCAAATAAGAAGAAAAAGTTGGTGATCGTCCTTTTGATCACACAAATCAGGGTCGGGCGGGTTTTTATTTGTATTTTTATTTTGTTTGGTGTATGATGTAGACGTAATACGTAACGATTATTACTAGGTTGCACAGATTGTGTGCTTACCAAAGTTGAATTGCTGCCAGCCTGACACATTTCTAACAGTTAAACATAAAAAAAGAAATCAGGGGTGAGCGATTTTTCAAGCATGGGCGGGGACGATCACCAATTAACAAAAATATTTGGCCTTAGTGGTATGTGGATTAACATTGCCGTGAGCCTTCATGGCGTCCGTCTTACGGCAACACACAAGTCAATTTGGATAATACTGACACGGCGAGTTCAGCGCGGGTTGTTCCACCAACTACCACCACATAACCATGGTAATGGCGGCAGAACTAACACACCAATCTATTCAGTACAATATCATCTCTTCGTTTTCGTCTTCTTGAAACACGGAGCTAAGCTTGCTAGCTTGCTTGCTTCAGCAGGATTGTGCTATATCCTCTCTACTGATATACTTCAACTGACTAAACTAGCGGTAAATGTAGTCGGAATACGGGTATAGAGGGACTGCACGTGACGTCATCACTCAGTGGTCAGAGGTCAGCAATCAGCCATCTTGGATTATGAGCACCCTTGCCTAGCCCTGTTGTGAACGTATGCTGATGCAGTAACATTATTTTCCTTGTGTTCTGAGCTGTTCTGGGCAGTTTCCATCCAATGTGTTTACTTTCAGCACTTTAACAACAGCTTCTGAGGTCAAACTGCTCAAAACAGTGACAAATAAAGCAACAAATAGGTAAATAAGCACAATGTAGACAGGTTCAAGCCTTCTGTATGTAATCCAATATGGCCACCGAAAGTTGCCTCATGACGTCATTACACCCCATCTATTCCGAGTTCTACTGGTCACTCAGGATGGGCTGACCCAGCACGTCAGGTCACGGCTTCAACTTACATGGTGGAAGTTGGGATTTATGCCCCCCCCCACCGCTTAACCCCATGCCTCCTGATGACCAAACTTAATAGGGTTATTGGCATGTATTTATTTCAAATTTAAATTGCAGTGAAATTATCATAGCAAATATTTTACATTAGATAAAACACCATTACATATATACCACCTCTCCCATCATCTATAGAGGGGGGTGTAATCATGTCACGATGCAACTTTCGGTGACCATATTCGATTACATACAGAAGGCTTGCACCTGTCTACATTGTGCTTATTTACCTACGTGTTGGTTTATTTGTCACTGCTTTGAGCAGTTTGGCCTCAGAAGTTGTTGTTAAAGTGCTGAAAGTAAACATTGGATGTAAACTGCCCAGAACACACAAAAAATGATGTGACTGCATCAGCATACATTCACAACAGGGCTGCTCATAATCCAAGATGGCTGATTGCTGACGTCTGACCACTGAGTGATGAGAGTCACGTGCACTCCCGCTATAGTGTAAACTGAAGCTGCGACCCGGCGTGCTGGGTCGCAGCCTCCATCCTTCCTGAGCTAGCAGCGGAACTCGGAACACACGTATCACTGAAACACTGGCGTCACTTTTAAATCCATAGGACACAGGCAGGATCGTTGCATACACACGTTGTCTGTTGCAATTCTACTCCATACGAGCCCTGTTAGTTTTTCAATGACAACTTGGAAGTACACACTGTTGGATATTTTATAGCAGATATTCGGTTTGTCCCTAGGTTGTATTTGTCAAATATACATATATTTATAAGTATTTGGGATAAGCTTGTGACGTTTCTTCACACAGCAGTCATAGTAATATATCTATTTTAATATTTTATTTTTTACAAATAAACAAATGAAAAAACAATTGTCATCTTTAAAAGAAATCTTTATACTAAATCTTTCTTTTTTTAATCTAGAAGAAAAAAAGAATCCTCATACTACTATCAACGTCAGACACTGGTGGTATTAACACATACCGGGACGGGTGTCCTAGTTTAATTGATAGTTTTAATTGGATCGACTAGTTGATCTTCCTGTCTTTTAGAGACTATCTAACTGCTTTCACTGGAAACAAAAAGTCTGCACACTACCTTGTGACCAAAATAGTACTTCATACACAACAGTTTTAACACTAGATCCTATTAAGCTTTGATGTGGTTAAAAAAAGGAAATCTTTGGAAATCTAACCAATAAAAGATCAATGAATATGTATTCACTTTTCCTTCATAGTCAGCTTGACAATCACTCAGCCGATCTACGGATATAATCATTCGATCGATCCGTAATCTATTTACTTTTGTTTTGGTGACATTTGTCACCGTATGAACCTCTGTAGGCCAGACAGTTGGGGAGAGAGATAGAGAAAGAGAGAGCGAGAGAGAGAGAGAGAGTTGGAGAGAGCGAGGGGGAGAGAGGGAGAGAAATATAGGGGGAATAGCAACAACAAATTATCAAAAATCGGCCCAAATCAGAAGCAGCTGGTCCATATATATAAAGCATAGTTAAACAATGTGTTGCGGTGAAAGCTGACAACTGCGGTAATGACAGTCAGAGCGCCATATGTTTATGTTATCCGCTAGTTTCCACATGGGCAGGGTTCACATGGACCATCTATACAGTTGGACCGTTTTATATAGCATTGGGTAAACGCGAGATTTGACGCCTGTTTTGACAGTGGCTATACAGTGATTGCGAAGGGATATGTGGGTGGATTTGGGACACCACCAATAGTCACATGACCAGAGAGGCGCCACCAAGGCTAGTTCAGAATGCACAATTTGGGATAATGCCTATAATCAACCCCCCCCCCCCCCCACACACACACAAACAGCAGCAGGAGAGGAGAGACAAGAGCTGAAAACAAAGACAACTCAAACCAAGCCCAACCCAGAGAAGAACAGGAAGAAGAAAGAGGCTCAATAAATACACCAAACATCAAATACATTATATAAAATTTGTGTAAAAACAATTTCGTAGCGAAACACCTTAATTACTATTTGTGATTTTAAAACAAAACAAGAAGTAGATTTCGAAAAATAAAATGCTCTGAGAGCAGGGGGAAAACACCAACTAAAAGAGAAAAAAAGAAGAAATGGAGTTAGAAAAATACAAGATTGATGGAAACCAGCTACACTGTCTCGTCTTACACTACCCCACTTCCAGTAGGCTCGTGAATGACACTACCCCCACTTCCGGTAGGCTCGTGAATGACACTACCCCCACTTCCGGTAGGCTCGTGAATGACACTACCCCCACTTCCGGTAGGCTCGTGAATGACACTATCCCACTTCCGGTAGGCTCGTGAATGACACTATCCCACTTCCGGTAAGCTCGGGAATGATACTACCCAATTTCCGGTAGGCTCGGGAATGACACTACCCAATTTCCGGTAGGCTCGATAATGACACTTCCCCCCCCCCCTTCCGGTAGGCTCGGGAGATGAGACTACCTCACTTCCGGTATCCTCGGGGGATGACACTATCCCACTTCCGGTAGCCTCGGGGGGGGGGGGAGGACACTACCCCACTTCCAGTAGCCTCGGGGAGGACACTACCCCACTTCCGGTAGCCTCGGGGAGGACACTACCCCACTTCCGGTAGCCTCGTGGGGAGAGGACACTACCCCACTTCCGGGAGCCTCGGGGTAGAGGACACTACCCCACTTCTGGTTGGCTCAGGAAGGACACTACCCCACTTCCGGTAGGCTCAGGGAGGACACTACCGCACTTCCGGTAGGCTCAGGGAGGACACTACCCCACTTCCGGTAGGCTCAGGGATGACACTATCCCACTTCCGGTAGGCTCAGGGATGACACTATCCCACTTAAGTAGGCTCAGGGATGACACTATCCTACTTCCGGCAGGCTCATCGATGACACTATCCCACTTCCGGTAGGCTCAGGGAGGACACTACCCCACTTCCGGTAGGCTCAGGGAGGACACTACCCCACTTCCGGTAGGCTCAGGGATGACACTATCCCACTTAAGTAGGCTCAGGGATGACACTATCCTACTTCCGGCAGGCTCATCGATGACACTATCCCACTTCCGGCAGGCTCAGGGATGACACTATCCCACTTCCGGTAGGCTCAGGGATGACACTATCCCACTTCCGGTCCGGTAACTGCAATTTGGGAAAGCTTTCACCGGTAGAGTTTTGAATAGAAAAAACAGCTACTCGTAAAAGCCATATTAGTTTGGGCATGTGGGGCAGGCAAAGAACGCTGTGCAGTTTTTGTCAGCATACATTTAGCCGGAGAGGTTGCCACAAAACCACTGTCAACCGGTGCGCACCAAAGCAGTAGAAGACAGAGATCTGTATTCCCTGCTGTCAACTGGAGGTGATCTGAGGAACAGCTACGTTTTTTTAAGAGCTATCTTTCTCCTATCTGACCAGCTCATTTTGTGTGGTTAATTCAAACTTATATGCTGTATAAGAATATTCCTCCTTTCCCTCATCACTCACTCAGTTCCATGGACAGATGGAGCTTGTCCTAGTCATCTACTGCTCCAGCCTCCCCCAACCTCAGTTCCAATGGTGGCGCCACCACCCCTGCACACTGTAACCACCACTCACTGTACCACTGAAAAAGCATTGAATAAAACCGTCTTTGTGCTATTCTAGTAAAATCAGCTCTGTGAAAAAAGGCCAAGCTACTTAGGTTACAGTGTGCCATCATAATAATGATAACTTTATTTTGACATTTACTAATAAATTTTGGGGCGGGGTAATGACACTTTTCGTTTCAGATATACTACCCATACACTTAAATATTCACATTTGTTTTTAAAGGTGCATAGTCTGATGACAGCGTCTAAATGCTGAAATTAAACCAATTATCTAAATTTGATTTCTACCTGTCTAACTGAGATACCAGTGCACCTATTAAGCATTTATTGCTGCACAAAATGGTATACTAAGTAAATTTAATGGAACCTCTTACAGCTGAACTCTATGGTGTCAAAGTTTTGATGTGCGTGCCAATTTTAATTAAGCATTTTTGCACTTCAAATATCTTCAACGTTAGCAATTTAAAATCAAAGTTACTTAAAAATAAAGAAATATAGATCGTACCAATCAACCAATCAACCTATTATATTTATCTAAAATTTTCAAAAGTGACAGGAACTAAAAGCCATCGGACTATGCAACTTTAAAATTCAATACAATGCACAAAAATGGTCTGATATTGCAAACAATCAGATATTTAAAAGATAGCATTCATAACCAAGCGGTGAACGTGAGTGTGTCTCCATTTGTCTTGTGTATGTGGTTGCAGGTCTATGTGTTAACATGGTTCACTGTCCTATTGAGTGGAGGCACACTGGATCAGCGATCAGTAAACACTACAGGTACACCGCCGCCACCAGGTGTCAGCACCGTCCGCAGTTCCGGTTTTAGCGACGCTCCAGGAAACGGCGACATCTTGAATTCTTGCGATAACTGAGGAGGAGGTAAAAAAACAACACATTTCGAATCAGTTAGTTAAATACGTTAAAGGGGGTTTCCCTAACATAACATTAATTACTCAAAATTGCTGTTCGTTTGTGTTTGTTATTGTTGTTTTACATCCTAGCAACATCTAAGGTCAAATCAGGACGGGTACCGACTTGTGACAGTGCGCACTCATGGCGACTTTATAGTGCTGCCCCACTGGAAGACCAGGCTGCCAGCACCATGACCTGATAATAATATCCCACTCAGTCACATTATCCTGACACTGAGCCAACCAGTCATTGCCCTATCCTAATAATACCGAGCGCCAGGCTAGGAAGCAACAAGTATCAATTTTAAAGTCATCGGTTTGACTTAACCAGGGTTCGAACCCATGATCCCACGATCTACCAACATGGGAGACGGACGCTCTAACTCATTCGGCCATCCCGTCTGGTACTCAATATTGCAGCACATGCTATGTTTTCATTACAACTAGGCATATATCATCCCACCAAAAAAAAAGCTCTAAAAGCTGCGTATTCCGATGAGACATCAAATTTTCAAAACCAAAACCAATAATCTAGATTTGATTCTATATATCTAATGTCGATACTGATGCACTTATTAAGCATTTGTTGCCGCATAGAAAGGAATACTGAGTCAATGTTATAGAATCTGTTACTGCAGCCTCGGGGGAGGACACTACCCCACTTCCGGCAGCCTCGGGGGAGGACACTACCCCACTTCCGGCAGCCTCGTGGGAGGACACTACCCCACTTCCGGCAGCCTCGTGGGAGGACACTACCCCACTTCCGGCAGCCTCGGGGGAGGACACTACCCCACTTCCGGCAGCCTCGGGGGAGGACACTACCCCACTTCCGGCAGCCTCGGGGGAGGACACTACCCCACTTCCGGCAGCCTCGTGGGAGGACACTACCCCACTTCCGGCAGCCTCGTGGGAGGACACTACCCCACTTCCGGCAGCCTCGGGGGAGGACACTACCCCACTTCCGGCAGCCTCGGGGGAGGACACTACCCCACTTCCGGCAGCCTCGGGGGAGGACACTACCCCACTTCCGGCAGCCTCGGGGGAGGACACTACCCCACTTCCGGCAGCCTCGGGAGGACACTACCCCACTTCCGGCAGCCTCTGGGAGGACACTACCCCACTTCCGGCAGCCTCGGGGGAGGACACTACCCCACTTCCGGCAGCCTCGGGGAGGACACTACCCCACTTCCGGCAGCCTCGGGAGGACACTACCCCACTTCCGGCAGCCCGGGGGAGGACACACCCCACTTCCGGCAGCCTCGGGCGGAGGACACTACCCCCCGGCAGCCTCGGGGGAGGACACTACCCCACTTCCGGCAGCCTCGTGGGAGGACACTACCCCACTTCCGGCAGCCTCGTGGGAGGACACTACCCCACTTCCGGCAGCCTCGGGGGAGGACACTACCCCACTTCCGGTAGCCTCGGGGGAGGACACTACCCCACTTCCGACAGCCTCGGGGGAGGACACAACGCCACTTGCGGTGACCTCGGGGGGAGTTTTAGTGTGCTTGCCAAAATTAACTTTGCATGCTTGCACTTCATATATCAGTGTATATTTCAAAATTTGGTTATTTAAAGGGAAAGTTAATTCAAACTAAAGTAAGGTAGATTATAACAATCGAGTTAAAATCTTTATTTCAGAAAAATGACAAACTCAAAACCATTGGACTATGCAACTTAACCACCCAACTTAAACGCTATACCCCACCACAGACAACCATGCTATATTGTTGGGTGTGGAATATATACATTTCATCATGGCATTGGCGCGTGTCGAGACTGTGTCACCAATATTTCACTTAGCTGTTATCAGTGTTCTGTGTCACTAATATTATCACATAACCAACCACAGAGGCAATGTTAACTGATTAATGCCAGTCAAATACTACTGTCATGGGGGTGTTGAAAATGGGAAATATTGTGCCTAGAGCGGGACTCGAACCCACATCTCTTTGCATTCCGGGCCAGTGTGCTAACCATTACACCACCTAGGCTCCCTGATATCAACACACTCCCCACGCCTACCTGTCTATGTGGTTACTTGCCTGAGAGGTCAGTGCAGACCACTACACTCGTCCCCCTGGAATTGTAAGTCTTGTAATGCTTACAATTACATACATACAGGCAATGCACTAACACATACATACACAGGGTAGGTTCAACAACCATACAGCGCAAAGCTTGTACAGGATCCTGATCACGGCAACCAGTGTCATGGGGGTGATGAAAATGGGAAATATTGTGCCTAGAGCGGGACTCGAACCCACATCTCTTTGCATTCCGGGCCAGTGTGCTAACCATTACACCACCTAGGCTCCCTGATATCAACACACTCCCCACGCCTACCTGTCTATGTGGTTACTTGCCTGAGACTAAGTGAGAGGTCAGTGCAGACCACTACACTACCATACAAGTGCACACGTTGGCTGCTGTCACACAACTGCGCTATCAACGTGAATGCCTCAGTTAGGCTTCATAATATTTGTTCTTTTACATCTGTTTGTCAACGTTCATCAACGTATACAATTTGATGCAGTGATTTCGGATTTACACAGAAGAAAAAAAAACCCACCAAAATAACCATTCCTATAAATGCCAATGTCCATGGCACGTGGATATGAAATGTGGCCTGAAGTTTTTGTGCGCATGCGTTGTCAAAGATGTATCAATTATGCACGGTTATTGGGGCGTTATGTCCTAGCAACATCCAATGTCCTATTAGGATGGGTACCGACTTGTGACAGTGTGCACTCACAGTAACTTTATAGCACTGCCCCACTGGGAGACTGGGCTGCTAGCACTATGAACCACCGCTATCCCACTCAGTCACATTACCCTGGTACCAGACGGGATGGCCGAATGAGTTAGAGCGTCTGTCTCCCGTGTTGGTAGATTGTGGGGTGGTGGGTGCGAACCCGGGTCGAGTCAAACCAATGACTTAAAAATTTATCCTTGTTGCTTCCTAGCCTGGTGCTCAGCATTATTAGGATAGGACAAGGACTGGTTGGCTCAGTGTCAGGATAATGTGACTGAGTGGGATATCAGGTCATGGTGCTGGTGGCCTGGTCTTCCAGTGGGGCAGCACTATAAAGTCACCATGAGTGCAAACTGTCACAAGTCGGTACTCATCCTGATATGACCTTAGATGTTGCTAGGACGTAAAACAACAACAAACAAACATTACCCTGGTACTGAGCAAATCAGTTCTTGCCCTATCCCATTAATGCCAAGCACCAGACTAGGTAGCGACAAGTATAAATTTGGTAAGTCATTGATATGACTCGGCCGGTGTTTACACCAACAACTTTCCGCATGGGAAGATGTGGTGTTCTCTGTGGCAGAGTGGTTAGAGTGTCTGACTTTTTTCTAGGTCGGACTCCTAATCTGAGGGTCGGCGGTTCGATTCCCCGTGCCCCCAGCTCTACTAATTTGGATTTCCACCGCTGTGTATAACTTACAGCGTCATCAAAGGCTGGTTGCTCTCATACCATGTCTATGTGGTGTGGGAGGTTAAAAATCCCTTGGGTCGGTAAAAGTGTAGGCTCGGGCTTTCTATCGCCCAGCAGTGGAATGAGGAAGACCAGTCGTCTATGACTGAAATTTCCCCTGCTTAAACAACTAATGGACCAAAAAAAACAACAAAAAAAAGCCAGTCGGTGATCTTTCCGATTCAGCCATCCCGTCTGGTTATCAAGCTAAGTGGTTGGCTCTGTGTCAATAGACCAACCATGCATTCGGTGACATAGTCCTGCGCCGCTATGCACTCCCATTCAGAATACTTACCCTTGCGAGCGCCAGATACAACTCCAGTTCGGCAATCCGCCTCCCAACACAGCTGCGTGTTCCATACCCAAATGGAAGTGCTGCGAACGCATGCGACTTTTGCTCGTCCATCCGGTCCCATCTTTCCGGCTTGAACTCGGAGGCGTCGTCAAAGATGCTCTCGTCTCTACACGCGGCGTAGTGGTTCAGCACAAACAGTGTCTGTAAGCAGAATGGTAATGGTTAATAATAATAATATATACATAATACTGTACACTACATGCAGAATGGTAATGGTTAATAATAATAATTATTATATATATAATACTGTACACTACGTGTAGTGGTTCAGCGCATGCAAGTTTGTAAGCAAAAGGGTTATGGTTAATATAAGTTGGTTGATTGTATTGACTTACGACTGTGTACATTCATGGCAACTTTATAGTGCTGCCCCACTGGGAGACCAGGCCGCCAGCACCATGATCCGATATCCCACTCAGTCACAATTATCCTGACACTGAGCCAACCAGTCCTTGCCATATCCCAATAATGGCAAGCACATGGCTAGGACGTGGCAGGTATATATTTTTAAGTCATTGGTTTGACTCGACCTGGGTTCGAATCCCATGATCCACCAAAACAGGAGACAGACGCTCAACTCATTCGGCCATCTCGTCTGGTCTATATATAATATATATATGCCTACATATATATAATATATATATACCTACATATATATAATATATAAATGCCTACATATATATAATATATATATGCCTACATATATATAGTATAGTTATACGAGTCTTACCTTGGTATAGATGATCGATAACTTGTTCTCCCGAGGTATAAGCCTCAGATAGTCATGGTCTAGGGAGAAAGAAGCACATCTGGGTTCAGCAATCTTTACCTACTAATTGAGGATAAAAATGATTAAAATACAATGGATACTTTGATGTTCTCATGTTGGTACAAGCCATCATAATAGTTGTGGTAGGGTTGGGTGGGTGGGCCCTAGACCAGGACTATCCGAGGCTTATATCTCGGGAAAACAACAGTTATCCATCATCTATACCAAGGTAAGACTCGTATAGCTATACTATTTTACCTCGGTACTAAGCCTCAGGCTAGACTATAGCCTAGGGAGACTTTTACGTACCTTCATTTTTATCCTTCTCAATAATAGATAGTTAGTTTAACAAACATGTACTCTTGTAACATTCTCACCTGTAATGTTTAACTGGTGAGTAAGCATGTCGCTAGGCTGCTTGACTTCTCTAGTCGTTTGTTGTAATGTTTAGCAAACGATCTAGCTGTCTTCCAGCCTGCGTGTGCCAGGATTCTCTTCATGGAGATTCCAAGCTGTCGTGCTTTCGAGACCATTGCCCCTCTTGTCGAATGGGATGCATAGCATTGTGTATTAACACCTGCGGCCTTAAGCACTGTAATAGTCCATCTTGCGAGTGTGTCTCTCGAGATAGTGAGTTTTATTAAACCACACAAGGCTAACAGTTGTCTTGAATTCCTAATTTCTTTTGTTTTGGATAAATAAACCCGTATGGCAGACACTACACAAAGTTGTCGGTCATCCGGGAAACTGTTTAAATGCACTGTGGATAATGGATCCCCTGTGCAGTTTGATTTGAATAATTGCTGTAAATCAAATGTCGCCTCCTTGCGATCTATCTCTAAACCGTTCAGGGACAATGCTACAATAGTTTGTCCCCTGTGTCCAGTAACTAACAGTAACAATACTGCTAGCTTAAATCCTAGCTGTTTTAAATCCAAATGAATATTACTAGCCCATCTCTTAAATAATTTGAATACCATTGACACATCTCAAACCCTATTATATTTTGGCTTTGGAGGGTTCCTTTCGTAAACCGATTTCAAAAACCAGTGAACAACTTGGCGTTTACCAACTGTCTGTCCATCTACTCGGGGAAGTATAATAGATAAAGTGCATCTTGCAGCGTTAATTGCTCCAAAACCTAACCCCTGATCTTCGAGCATCCTTAAAAATCTAACTACTTGTGCTATTGTAGGCTTCATGGGTTTCACTTTCATAAGTAAACAATGGAAACCCCATTTCTTCAAATAACTTGAATATAACTTAACTGTTCCTTTCCTCCAGGCATGTGAAGTTAACCTCTGCTGAGTAACTTGATCTAATCCAAACTGTCGTAAATATGTGTTCAGAAAATGAATGCTAGGAGGGGTGTTGTTTACACGTCTCCGTGAATCATCAATGGGCCTTAATGTATTAAATTCCCCACTGCATGTGGGAGTCGTATAGAGTCCTTAGCTCCTAAGGCTACTACTGCCAACCATGGCTGCCTGTCCCAATCGGGGACTATCAGAATTCCGTGTGTTTTGTCCATTCTGATCTTAGAATGAATGGTGGGAAAAAGTAATAAAAATGATTTTCCAAAATCAAAAAGAAAGTATCCACTTGCCAAGTATTAGGCTCTTGATGCCATGAAACATATTCTAATAATTTGTTATTATTTCCGGACAAATAGAAATCAATATGTTTGCTGACAAATAATCTAAAAAAATATTGTCATTCAGTGACCATTCTAAATGATCATGAAAATGTTGGCTTTTCCTAACCGCTAGTGTATTTTGACTACCTTGTATATGAGCTACCGTTAACCAAGCATTATTCTTCTGTGTCCAATTCTAAATTAATTTGGCTATTTAGTACATGGTTTGGACATTCCCCTTCCCATGTTGCGAATGTAAGCCATTGCTTATAGCATTATCTGTTAAACAAACTGGCATGACATTTGGGTATGCGGATTAAACTACATAACCCTCAAAACACTGCTCTGAACACTAGAACATTAAAATGATCTAAACTTTCTTCGTCAAGCCATCGGCATTCAACAAATTTCTTTTTAATTCTAGGTAATGCTAAATTCTTATCTAGTTCTTAGCGACTTACTGCGAGCTTTACCACATAAACTAGCTGGAGCATAGGCTATCATCTGTATCAGTAAACTTGTCTAATTATCAAATCGATAAGGCAAAGGAATTACATCATGTACTGGCAAAGATGTAAAAGGAATACATATCCCTTCTACCATACTTAAAATTGTTAAGTAATCAGTCATAGAGTTCCACCATTGTGGACAATTAATTAAACCTTTCGTGCTTAAAAAATGCTTACAGATGTTATGACAGCCATGGAGGTTTGCATAGCAACCTCTACTTGTTCCCTGGATGGGGGAATGGCTTGCTGGGAGTTTACTCCCTCTTGAACGGTCACTTTCTGTCGTTCCAGCCAAATGACTGGCGCTGACCCCAACCTCTGGGCTGGAAGGTCGGTCCTGACCTTCCTCCTCTGGCAGGGCGCCGGCAAAAATCCACCCGAGTTTTCTGAAACTGAGTGTTTGGTTCCACCGGTTTTCTCTTATCCAAATGCTTAGCACACTTAGCTCCAGTTTCCACCTCCTTAAAGAGGTACTGGAGCTGACCGCCAAACATCTTGGATTTGTCCAGCGGCTTCCCCTTGATTGGTTTGGGAGGAAGGAAAAGAGTATACTCCTTCCCATCATTGTCCACTATTTTCTTGGACTGGGCTACCTCCCTACCAGCGTCCATACAAACAGCTTTGAAAATATTTTCAAAGCGTCTGCATGAAATGAAATTACTGGTAGCCGTCAACATAGCCAGACCCTTGTCCATGGTTCTGGCCAATGACGAGAATGTATTCTCCGTCTGCATCCGATTTGGCACCGGGGCAATAGCTGTCAAGGTCCCAAGGACCGCCTTGTGGATAACAGACTCAAACTTCTTCCTCTCCTCGTCCAGATGAACATCCTTGTCCATTTCCTTCACCACAGAATCAGGAATACCTTTAATTCCGGTAAGCTGTACCCCATGCTTTGTGATGACTTCTGCGGGCTTAAACATATTAAAGTGTCCTTTAATCATTTCCCTCATTATCGTTGTTGTGAGCACCTTTGGCTCTTTCTTTAACACACTTCTTGCGAACTTTGCCACCTATTTTAGCAAACAAACCGACTTGCTCCGTTTCTGAATCGGATTCCGTGGACGACGAATCAGCTGAGGAATCTGAAGAAGAATCCTTCTTCTTCCTCTTAGTTTTCCTTTTCTTGGTCTTTTTCTTAACCACCTTCTTCTGTGCCTTAGTGAACTCGTCTCCTGACGAGCTCACTGCTTTCCTAGACTTCTTCTTTTTCTTGCTGACCCGAAGCATTGGGTCAAAGGATGAATCTCCATCAGGGGATAAGTTGTCATCCCCGACACATCCTCCCAGAGTCAATCTCTGTAGGAGCTGGCCTTTTCCTCCCACGAAGGGTAGACTGGTCACGTTGCTGGAGTTTAAACTCCAACAACCTTTCCATGCGCACCTCCCAGTCAGTTGGTCCTATTGTAAGTACCACCGGGTCACTGCCACCGTCCGGCCCAGAGATGTCATGTGCGCCGGCCTGAGTGGACGGAGGCGCCGGCCTGAGGGGACAGAGGAACCGTCAACACCTGCAACGAGTCAGAGTCGTCCGGTGGGCAGCCCTCTGCGGCAGCTGGTGCCACCATCTTACTGCGCTTCGTAGCCATCAGGAATCTGGAACAATCGAACGAAAGTTACCAAAAAAGACCAAGGCGCATATACTAAATGTCACAAAAGATTATCTGGATAACGATTGCGCATCTAGTGGTGTAGTAAAACGTATTTAAACCATTTCTATACAAGCGTGTATAAGCTAAAGTGTATCATCGTAGGTCGCCGGTATCAAACTAAACCATACGAGGGGTAGGGACCAGTATATCGGTACCCTCCCACACTCTCTGTTCCGTACACTTCTCCCTGTGACAGCAAGTTGGAGAAAATGCTACAAAACTCGGAGCGTACGCCTAAACTGGGGAGTCTATAAAAGAAACCCAAGATAATTCCCAACTCGAATCCATAAAAGAAACCGCGGAAAAACAAAAAAACCACGAGATGAGGTTCCAGCCAACATCGCTCTCCGTTCGGCAACGGGCAACTTGTTGAAAAATCTTACCCGTGATGTTGCAACCACCAATATCGACATACACAACAGAGATGCAAACTACTTCTCTTTCTAAGCTAGCTGGAGCATAACCGAGAATCCGGTTTCAAAAACCCCTTACGGGCAACAAGTAAATATTAGGCTGGCAGGAACATAACCGAGAATCCGGTTCCAAACACCCCTTATGGGCCTCGCTCCAAAGCCAACCATCAACAACGCAGTCAACCCACGCGTGTTTATTTATAAAATATTGCCATTTAAATCGAAAAACGCCACTAAATGCACAATTAATTCGTGTAATTAACTTGTAAGAATCATTTCTACACAAGAATACGTTTCCTCCTGTATCCTTGGGTTTAAAATCATAATAATGCTAAAGTACAATAGTAATAATCGAGTGGGTAAGGTTCGACAACAATAAAAACAAAATGGCGATACTCAACTCTAGCATACCGGATAACGAATCGGTTTAACGCCAATAAATTCTTTAATATATACGCCATTTTAATAACATTCGTACAGAAAACTCTACTGGCCTTCATAATGAATCGTGTGAATTATTTCCATAAACTTACTGCGAGTTTTGGAGTTATTCGTAGAATAAAAACGCTGAACTACTCACGCACGTCCATCGCTTGCGAGTAAATTATGCTAATTGCTGAACCCGGATGTGCTTCCTTCTCCCTAGGCTATAGACTAGCCTGAGGCTTAGTACCGAGGTAAAATAATATATAAACCTGAAAAAAATTCCAGGGCTTGAATGACAATGGGAGAGCCCGTAGTACAGGTGGAGGCCGTAGGTGGCACCACCAGTAGCAGCAAGTAGATATAGGAGGTGAATACATCGAGGACAATGTAATGAATAGAAGAATAATAATAATACTAATAATAATAATAATTCCCTTCCGCGCCTTTATACTCGCATAATGCTTATACATCACATATATATGCCTACACATGTAATATATATATGCCTACATATATAATATATACGCCGACATATATATGGGAGTTGAAATATAAATATTCATTGCATTGTCGATGAGCCCAAAACTAGTCTTTAAACGCTATACACAGCCAACTTGCAATGCTAGCTAGCATTCAAAGGTCCGCCGGTAAACTAGAAGAGAGGGATAACAGAAACGAGGTAGCAGCCTCAATTCTTCTCATACGAATGTTTGCCCGGACAGTCTTCCTACATCCTGTCTACCCGCCAGAGGTGTGTGTGTGTGTGGTGTGTGGTGTGGTGTGGTGTGTGGTGTGTGTATGTGTGTGTATGTGTGTGTGGTGTGTTTGGTGTGGTGTGGTGTGTGGTGTGTGTATGTGTGTGTGGGGTGTGCATGTGTATGGTGTGTGTATGTGTGTGGTGTGTGTGGTGTGCATGTGTGGGTGGTGTGTATGTATGTGATGTGTGTGGTGTGTTGTGTGTGGTGTATGTGGTGTATGTGGTGGGTGGTGTGTATGGTGTATGTGGTGTGGTGTGTGTATATGTGTGGTGTGTGTATGTGTGTGGTATCTGTGGTGTGTATGTTGTGTGTATGGTGTGTGGTGTGTAGGGTGTGTGTGTGTGGTGTGTGGTGTGTGGTGTGTGTATGTGTGTGTGGGGTGTGCATGTGTATGGTGTGTTGATGTGTGTGGTGTGTGTGGTGTGTGTGGTGTGTGTATGTGTGTGGTGTGTATGTGTGTGGTGTGTATGTGTGGGTGGTGTGTATGTGTATGTGTGTGTGATGTGTGTGGTGTGTTGTGTGTGGTGTGTGTATGTGTGTGGTGTGTGTATGTGTGTGGTGTGTATGTGTGGGTGGTGTGTATGTGTGTGTGATGTGTGTGGTGTGTTGTGTGTGGTGTATGTGGTGTGTGTGGTGTATGTGGTGTATGTGGTGGGTGGTGTGTATGGTGTATGTGGTGTGGTGTGTGTATATGTGTGATGTGTGTATGTGTGTGGTATCTGTGGTGTGTATGTTGTGTGTATGGTGTGTGGTGTGTAGGGTGTTGTGTGGTATGTGTGGGTGTGGTGGTGTGTGGGTTGTGTATGTGTGTGGTGGGGTGTGCATGTTGTTGTTGTGTGATGTGTGTGGTGTGTGGTGGTTGTGTATGGTTGGTGTGTATGTGTGTGGTGTGTAGTGTGGGTGGTGTGTTGTGATGTGTGTGTGATGTGTTGGTGTGGTGTGGTGTGTGTGTATGTGTGTGGTGTGTGTATGGTGTGGTGTGTATGTGGGGTGTGTTATGTGTGTGTGATGTGTGTGGTGTGTTGTGTGTGGTGTATGTGGTGTGTGTGGTGTATGTGGTGTATGTGGTGGGTGGTGTGTATGGTGTATGTGGTGTGGTGTGTGTATATGTGTGGTGTGTGTATGTGTGTGGTATATGTGGTGTGTATGGTGTCTGGTGTGTAGGGTGTGTATGTGTGTGGTGTGTATGTGTGTGGTGTGTGTTGTATGTGGTGTGTATGGTGTGGGTGGTGTGTATGGTGTGGGTGGTGTGTGTGGTGTGTATGTGTGTGGTGTGTATGTGTGTGTATGTGGGTGGTGTGTGCATGTGTGTGG
Organism: Branchipolynoe longqiensis; assembly: GCA_030323885.1. NCBI lineage: Eukaryota > Metazoa > Annelida > Polychaeta > Phyllodocida > Polynoidae > Branchipolynoe > Branchipolynoe longqiensis. The sequence continues at coordinate 56,529,576 of CM059194.1, read as the reverse complement.
TGTGTGCATGTGGGTGGTGTGTACATGTGTGCGGTGTGTATGTGTGTGGTATGTGTGTGGTGTGTGTGGTGCATATATGTTGTGTGTATGGTGTGTGGTGTGTGTATGGTGTGTGTGGTATGTGTGGTATGTGTGGTATGTGTGTGATGCATGTATGTGTGTGGTGTGTGTGATATGTGGGGGAGGGTATCCTTTTTGGATCTCAGCCTCAGGGCACAGAGCAGACTTTATTCCCCATTCACCCATTACCCCGCCCCCACCGACCCTCCCCTCTCCTACCCCCGCTCCTCCCGCCCCCCCCCCCCCCCCCCCCCCAATAGTGTAAGGGTTCAATCTTTAAAGATAGGCTCACACCACAAAGTACACTGTGAAGGTAATCAGCGTGAAAGAAAACGACAATGCACAATTCTATGTATTAACATCAACCTTAAAGTTGCCTGGTACGATGGTTTTGGGGTTCGGCCATTTTTCTGAGATAAATATATTAAATTGAATGTTATCCTCATAATCTACCTTACTTTAGTTTGTGGTAACTTTGATCTTAAATCGCTAACTTTGGAGATATTTGAAGCACAAATATGCTAAATTAAATTTGGCATGCATACCAAAACTCTAAGATCATACGCTTATGTAGATAAAAGATTCACCCCGTACTTCCAGTACAGGGTGAATGACAACGTAGTCTAAATACAGGCGAAAATAGCGTTAGTATGGAACAATAAGTAGAATGCCTGGCACCAGTGTCAAATGGTTACTTATATCAGCACAGAGTTGGTGAAATGGGAGAGAATGCAAAAAGACAAGATGGCGGCCAGAGAACGCCATCGATTTCACTTTTAAATTGCATTAAAGTATGTTTTATTATATTTTCCAACTCAAAAGTAGCAGGTAAACATGAAGATATATACAAAGAATAAATGTTGCTTCTTACATTGTGAAATTAGGCTCTCATAAAGACTCAATTCATTAGCCCGATTTTTCGACCGATTTTATATAAGGCTGGTCTTCACCCGTGTACTACAAGTATCGGGTGAATCTTTTATCTAATGCTTATGCAGCAACAGGTTCTATTAAATTGACTCAGTTTGTCCTTCGATGTGGCAACACATGCTTGATCAATTTATCAGTGTCTAAGTTAAATATGCAGAATCGAATCCAACTGGTACTTAATTATTCACAATTATTATGACCCAATGTGACTTACTTATAATTTGCATTGCTTGAAAGCCAATATTCTCTGGGAGTTATTTATACTGTCAATAGCACCTACTACAATTTCTTTTTTTTAAATTAAAAGCAAACATATGCTTATATGGCGTGTGTGTGCGCGCGTGCGTGGGCGTGTGTGTGTGCGCGTGTGTGTGTGTGTGCGCGCGTGTGTGTGTGGAGGTGGCTGCTGCTGGACAGGTGGTAGTACCCCTGCCGAGCCAAAGCGGGTCTGACCTGCAGGGGCGCCATTTCCGGCTAGTGAGTGCTGACGGAACTAACCAGGCAGAACCAATCCATTTGTAATAATATTGGCATATTAAAATACGGTAGAAAATAGACAATGAGCTTCCTAAGATAATTTCGGGAGCGGGACGTAGCTCAGGCAGTAGGGTGTCCACCTGTGAAGGTGTTTGTCATCTGGTTGGCCCATTTGGTCCACAACTGGTTCATCAAAGGCTGTGGTATGTACCGTCCTGTCTGTGGGAAAGTGCATATAAAAGGCCCCTTGCTGCTTATCGGAAAGAGTAGCCTAGGTGGCGGCAGTGGGCTTCCTCTAAAGAAATATGTCAGAATGACAATATGTTAGACATCAAAGAGATGATAATAAAAATCAATGCGCTCTAGAGGTGTCGTTAAATAAAACAAACTTTCCTTTCCTAAGATAATTTCGCGCTTTTGCACTATATGAATTGTGTAGTTGAGCATCTTCCCCCAACCCATAAACCTATAAAGATATGTGAATAAAGCACTACCAATACAGTACAACCACATTAAACCAAGCTCGGTTAAATCAAACGATCGTTAATCCAAACTTTTTTCGGCGGCCCGGCAAAATACTACCATTTATCATATAAACAAGTTGGTTAAACCAAAGTCGGTTAATCCAAATTATCGGTTAATCCAAACAAAATTGTCGGACCTCAGGCCACTCCGGTATGGTTAAACCAAACTTTCATGTGGTTATAAGGTCATCTGAGACCGCACACACTTTTTTATATGATAAATCGTAGTATTTTGCTGGGCCGCCAAAAAAAGTTTGGATTAACCGATCGTTTGGATTAACCGATCGTTTGGTTTAACCGATCGTTTGGTTTAACCAAGCTTGGTTTAACGGGGTTATACTGTATATACATAAAAAAACAATAATCAAAGTGTCTACATACATTGTATACATGTGCAATACATGCTTATTCAAAGTCAAAGTCAAAGCCAAAGTTCGGTTAAACCAATGATCGGTTAAGCCAAACAAATTTCTAGGGTCCTTCAAGTTTGGTTTAACGAGGTTATACTGTACCATGTAAGCCCACCCCCAACCCCCACCCCACCACCATCCCTACCCCCAGGTTGACATGACGGACTAGAAAACTGTGCTTCAATTCAGACTCAATGAACACGTCACTCTCGGAGCATTCTATTCTTTTGTGGAAGATTTCATCATGGATGAGTCTGTAATCCTAAGCGTACACTAGGCAGACATTCTGTCGGGCTAAGGAAAGCATTGCGCGCAAACATTAATTGTCAGACTTTTAAATTTAATTTAATATTTATTTAATTCCCGATTAAATCGGCAAACTGCTTGGTCAGATTGTGAAAGCGGCTATGTCAATGTCAGCACACACAAAAATAACTAAAATAAAATCCCCTTCAAACTTAAAAAATAAATTGATAACCATCCGTCGTGTAGTGTACACAGAGCATCAAAACCGCGATTCAATGCACTTTGGCAATTTTACACGACGAGAATGGAATGACCATGGGACAGAGGGCCCGACTGACTGTGAGTGTGACTGCCTACGGCGGGGAGACCCGGCAAGTAGAAAAGGGGTGTGGGTGGGTGAGAGACGTGATGAAAGGGGGGTGGGTGGTGGGGGTGGGGGTGGAGGGTGGGGTGGGGTGGTGGAAGGAACATAGAAGAGCTGATAAGACCAGGACCGGAGGGCGTGACACAAAGTGGAGTAGGGTGTGGTGTACTTACTGCTTGGTATTCAGCGGTAAACTACTGTGCCTTAAGTGCACAGGCTTTGCCGCTTCCCGAGGCGACATGATTGTCGGTAAATGGCTGGTTGGCCTGGGGATTGCAAAGAGGTTCAAAGTGCTCTTGTCTGACTGAACCTGTTGAATCCCCTCCCCCCCCCCCCACCCCACATTCCCCACCACCCCCCCTCCTGGGGCCATCATCTCACCCCCTCCCATAGTCAGTTCTTCTCATTCTACTGTCCCCTTCCGCTTCTACAGACACCCTTCCTACTGGTATGGCTCTGTAATGGACCCAGGTGAATGCGCGACACAAAAAGCCGTTACGAGTACCCACCGTGCCCAGCGGGGCGTGTGTGCGTGTATGCGTGTGTGTGTGCGTGTGTGTGTGCGTGTGTGTATACATGTGTGTGTGGTGTGTGCGCGTGTGTACGCATGTATGTATACATGTGTGTGGTGTTGTGCGTGTGTGTATACATGCGTGTGTGGTGTATGTGTGTGTGTGGTGTGTGTGTGTACATGTGTGTGGTATTTGGCATGTGTGCATGTGTGTGTATACATGTGTGTGTGATGTGTGGTGTGTGCGCGTGTGTGCGCGTGTGCATGTGTGTGTGCATGTGTGTATACATGCGTGTGTGGTGTGTGTGCATATGTGTGGTGTGTGTGTATACATGTGTGTGGTGTGTGGTGTGTGTGCATGTGTGCGCGTGTGTGTATACATGTGTGCGCATGTGTGTATACATGTGTGCGCATGTGTGTATACATGTGTGTGTGTGATGTGTGGTGTATGTGTGGTGTGTGTGGTGTGCGTGTGTGCGCGTGTGCGTGTGTGCGTGTGTGCGTGTGTGCGTGTGCGCGTGTGCGTCCGTGTGTGCGCGCGTGTGCAGTGCTCTAGACTGCTGGGTACTTTGTGATGAGGAGTCCTTTAAAGTTGCATAGTCCGATGGTTTTGAGTTTCTGACATTTTTCTTAGATACATATATTAAATTGATCATTATGATCTACCTTACTTTAGTTTGAAGTAACTTTTAATTGAAATGGCTACCTTTTGAGATATTTGAAGTTCAAACATGTGAAAATAATTTTGGCAAGCACGCCAAAACTCTGATACCATAGGTTTATGCAGTAACAGGTTCTATTAAATTGACTCAGTGTTCTCTTCTATGTTTCAACCAATACTTAATAAGTGCATCAGTATCTAAGTTAGATATGTAGAATAAAATCTAGATAATTGTTTTGATTTTGAAAATGTGAGGTTTCATCGGACTATGCAGCTTTAATCTTATCTGGATGGGTGAATCGCTGGAGGGAGGGATGCAGTGTGCCGCTACACACGGTGTGTGTACGTTGAGTGTGTGTGTTGAGTGTGTGCGCCAAATGTGTGATGTATGCATGTGTTGTGCACGGTGTGTGCATTGTGCATGTGATATGTGTGTTATGCATGTGTTATGTGTGTTCTATGTGTGCCATGCATGTGTTCTGTGCTAGTTGTGCTGTGCATGTGTGCTATGAGTGTTGGGCATGTGCTATGTGTGTTGTGCATGCATTATGTGTGTTATGTGTGGTGTGCATGTGTTATGTGTTCTATCTGTGTTGTGCATGTGTGCTATGAGTGTTGGGCATGTGTTATGTGTGATATATGTGTTGTGCATGTGCTATGTGTGCTATATGTGTTGTGCATGTGTTATATGTGATATGTGTGTTGCACATGTGTTATGTGTGCTATGTGTGTCTGGCATGCATTATATGTGGTATGTGTGTTGAACATGCATTATGTGTGATATGTGTGTTGCACATGTGTTATGTGTGCTATGTGTATTGTACATGCATTATGTGTGATATATGTGTTGTGCATGTGTAATGTGTGCTATGTGTGCTGTATATGTGTTATGTGTGCTATGTGTGTTGCACATGTGTGCTATGTGTGTTGTATGTGTGCTATGTGTGTTGTGCATGTGTGCTATGAGTGTTGGGCATGTGTTATGTGTGTTATGTGTGCTATGTGTGTGCTATATGTGTTGCACATGTCTTATGTGTGCTATATGTGTTGTCCATGTGGTATGTGTTCTATGTGTGTTGAACATGCATTATGCGTGCTATGTGTGTTGCACATGTGTTATGTGTGATATGTGTGTTGGGCATGTGCTATGTGTGATATGTGTGTTGGGCATGTGCTATGTGTGATATGTGTGTTGGGCATGTGCTATGTGTGATATGTGTGTTGCACATGTGTTATGTGTGCTATGTATTTTGCATATGCATTATGTGTGATATATCTGTGGTACATGTGTTATGTTGTGCATGTGTTATGTGTGATATGCGTGTTGCACATGTGTTATGTGTCCTATGTGTCTTGTGCATGCATTATATGTGATATGTGTGCTGAACATGCATTATGTGTGCTATGTGTGTTGCGCATGTGGTATGTGTGTTATGTGTGTTGCACATGTGGTATATGTGCTATGAGTGTTGGGCATGTGGTATGTGTGCTATGTGTGTTGTGCATGCATTATGTGTGATATGTGTGCATGCATTATGCATGTTATGTGTGTTGTGCATGCATTATGTGTGCTTTGTGTGTTGCACATGTATTATGTGTGCTATGTGTGTGGTGCATGCATTATGTGTGTTACGTGTGTCATGCATGCATTATGCATGCTATGTGTGTTGTGCATGCTATGTGTGTTGTGCATGCATTATGTGTGCTGCATGTGTTGTGCATGTGTTATGTGTGATATATATGTGGTGTGCATTCATTATGTGTGCTATGTGTGTTGTGCATGCATTAGGTGTGCTATGTGTGTTGGGCATGTGTTATATGTGATATGTGTGTTGCACATGCATTATGTGTGCTATGTGTGTTGTGCATGCATTATATGTGCTGCATGTGTTGTGCATGTGTTATGTGTGCTATGTGTGTTGCGCATGCATTATGTGTGCTATGTGTGTTGCGCATGCATTATGCGTGCTGCATGTGTTGCGCATGTGTTATGTATGTTTGATGCCACTCATAACTCAATCGCCAACGCACCGCTTAGACTGTGGTAGGTTGGCGTGGATATAATTGACTTAACTACGTGTACTTATGCGTATGGTGAACCGCTACCTAAGATAGATGCAACAAAATTGGAGGAGAAAAAAAACCCACTGCTGTTTATTTACGGTTGGTTATTCAGCCGCAGTTGTCAGAAGTATTCAAAAATAAACTAAAAACCCAATAAATTATGAACCACAAAATGTCATTCTTGATAAGTGTGCGAGATGGGGATAGGGGGGGGGGGGGGAGGGGTGACAGAGGGAGGTGTATATATATGGGGGTGGAGGGGAACTGAAGTGGAGAGGGACAAAATTTGGCATTCCCCAATTGGCAGTCCCCAGCGACAGTCCCCAGCGACAGTCCCCAGCGACAGTCCCCAGTGACAGTCCCCAGTGACAGTCCCCAGCGACAGTCCTCAGTGAAGTACCCAGTGACAGTCCCCAGCAACAGTCCCCAGCGACAGTCCCCAGCGACAGTCCCCAGCGACAGTCCCCAGTGACAGTCCCCAGCGACAGTCCCCAGCGAGAGTCCCCAGCGACAGTCCCCAGTGACAGTCCCCAGGAACAGTCCCCAGCGAAGTCCCCAGCGACAGTCCCCAGTGAAGTCCCCAGTGACAGTCCCCAGCAACAGTCCCCAGCGACAGTCCCCAGTGACAGTCCCCAGTGACAGTCCCCAGTGACAGTCCCCAGCGACAGTCCCCAGCGACAGTCCCCAGCGACAGTCCCCAGCGACAGTCCCCAGTAATGTATTTGACCATCTTGAAACATGTAATTAGTAAATACACGGTAGGAATAATTCACTTCAGACAATATGCTTATTCCGAGTTCCGCTGCTCCCTCAGTAAGAACTGAAGCTGAGATCCAGTATGCCGGGTCGCAGCTACAGCCTACACTGTGGAAGGTGGGGAAGCACCCGCCACCCTCCCAGCCATATCCCTCACTATAGAACCTATACTTTAAACTCACTTTATTAACATATGAGACTGTCTCAAAAGGTGCTAAGCAATATGGGACAAAACTTTGTCCATAGGAACAATCAACACACTATCTACTTATGCATTTGCTCATGATAAACTGATTTGTTTTTTACATGGTGTTTCATAATCCCAATAGAATACATATTGATTTGAAGCAAATGTCCTTGTGTTTTCAGTGTAACCGTTTCTGTGCTGTTTTGTGTCAATCGTTACTATAAACAAAAAAACGAAGAGTTAGCACCTTTTGAGACCTATAAATATATACATCCTCTTATCCAAACTAGGTAGGGTTATTACCGATCACCTTCTTTTTTAAAAACACCCCCAAAAAAACGAACTCACATGTAATCATAAAATGGTGAAGTTTGTGTCAAAAGACAAAGATTAACATTTGGTAAAAGGCTGGCTTCCCGTGCGGAAGGTGATGTGTTCGAAACACCAGCCAAGTCAAACCACTGACTTACTAAATTCATATCTGTCACTACCTAGCCTGGCACTTGGTATTACTAGTATAGAGTCAGGACTGGTTTGCTCAGTACCAGGATAATTTCACTGACTGGGATATTAGGTCATGGTGTCAGAGTCTTCCAACCATCATCATCATCATCATCATGCTGTTGGTCGCGATGCGACAAAGACTGCTTTCATTACTTGACTGCCACTCTCCATTTCGGGCGACGACCGAGCCGGTATGGTGTTTTGTGCTGTTGTACATTTCATGAAAGCTGCCTGCAAAAGTGTTGAAGTGGTGCTGGCTTTTGCAAGTTACCAGCGGCACTCTCTCGAGGAGCAAATAGAGGTTTCACACCGGCAAGAACATGTCAAGACAGGCGCAAAACGATTTGTCCCTGCAGTGGCTGGTCGGGAGATGTTGGGAGTTCCATACATCAACCGCCCCTAATGCTGCCACAGTGACATGGTTTTCTGTTTAGGGTTTGCTGCTCCCTTAGCCTTCGGTTCTGTCAAGAACCTGTACCACAAGGCAGTGGTTTACAACTCTGCAGGGCAGGGGCATCAAACTCCCTGAGGTGTTGCAATACCTGCAATACCTGCATACCGATGTTGTATGTGAACCAAGTCTTCCAACAGGGAAGCACTATAAAGTCAACACCAGTGTGGACTGTATAATTTGGTACTTTTCGTTATATGGCCGAGATGTAAAACCACAACAAACAAACAAACACTGAGTGTAAAAGGTTTTACCTATAATTTACATATATTTAACTTATAAAATTATGGGCCCAGGGCAATAAATTCAATACAATTGAGCAAAAAGTCTGAGTGTCAGGGGGAATTCACACCCAAATACACTTGGGGTGGTTTGTTTGTTTGTTGTTGTTTTACGTCCTAGCAACATCTAAGGTCATATCAGGACGGGAACCGACTTGTGACAGTGCGCACTCATCGCGACTTTATAGTGCTGCCCCACTGGGAGACCAGGCCGCCAGCACCATGACCTGATATCTCACTCAGTCACATTATCCTGACACTGAGCCAACAAGTCCTTGCCCTATCCTAATAATACCGAGCGCCAGCCTAGGAAGCAACAAGTATCAATTTTAAAGTCATTGGTTTGACTCGACCAGGGTTCGAACCCACGATCCAATGGTCTACCACACTTGGGGTGGATGTGGGTGTGAGGTGGGGGATGTGACTGTGGGTGTGGGTGGAGGTGGGTAGTCCCCCCTCCCCCGCCCCCCCCGCCCCCCCCCCCCGCCCCTTAGCTAAAAATACCCATATTCACCAAGAGTGGCTGATGTGGCAGAGGGCGAGGACAACGTTGTCCTTCTGATATACCCCCCCCCCCCCCCGCCCTCACCCTCACCCCCCAGCCTCACCCCCAGCCTCACCCCCAGCCTCACCCCAACCCCCACCCACAACACACACAGACACAGACACACACGTGAGCCTGTGGCAGTTCTATCACAGATGAGACGATATCACACAAGTTGCTGGAGTGTTGGTCCCATTCAGACTGACATTTTATTTAAAAGAGCATATTGTGATGGGCTTGTGTTTCAGCCATTTTCTGAGATAAATACCCTTAGGTTGATCGTCATAATCTACTTTACTTCAGCTTGAAGTACCTTCTATTTTAAAATGGTCAACCTTTGAGATGTGCCCAATTAACCACTTCAAATCTCTGACACCATAGGCTCCAGTAGTAACAGGTTCTAATAGATTGACATAGTGTTCCTTTCTACACATCAAGACATGCTTAATGAGTGTACCAGGATCTAAGTTATATATGTAGAAACAAACATAGATTACTTCAAATGAAAGTAGGGTAGATTATAATGATCACACTAATATGTTTATCTCAGAAAATGACAGCAACTCAAAAGAGTCCTTAGTTGTGTAGTGAAAACATGTGTATTATGAATAAAGTGTAATAGGTTTATCCATTACAAGCTACCATAGCTGTTGGAATGTCCAGACAGTTGACAGGTCTACCCTGGCCCTTCTGTAGGTAAAGGCCAGACGGGATAGCCAAATGAGTTGAGCGTCCATTTCCAGTTTTGGTAGATAGTGGGAGTTGAACACATGGGTTCGAACCCTGCTCGAGTAAAACCAATGACGTAAAAGTTGGTACTTGTTGTTTCCTAGCCTGGCGCTCGGCATTAATAGGATAGGGCAAGGACTGGTTGGCTCAGTGTCAGGATAATGTGACTGAGTGGGATATCAGGCCATGGTGCTGGTGGCCTGGTATCCTAGTGGGGCAGCACTATCAAGTGCCATGAGTGTGCACTGTCACAAGTCGGTATCCACCCGTCCTTATATGGCCTTAATTGTTGCCAGGACGTAAAACTCCCAACAACCAACCATTCTCTAGGTGAAGGAAAAGTGTACTGTTGCACTGGCAAGGAGCATTGGCACTCGATTGTCCTCACACACCGAGATCCCCAACTCCTACGAGTCAAAACTCATAGCAAACAGTCACCCCATTTGTCACTTTTACCATCTGCAAGGGGATGTAGAGAAACTACCCTACCCTAGATCCCCACACATACGCAACAGACCGGACGGGATGGCCGAATCAGAAACAGCACTACCCGACATAATTATCTGTAACATATCCATAACATACTATATAATTTATTATGTGGATATTTTTTATATTTTTTATTGAGGCTGTATTTATACTGTCCATAGCATATACGCCCGGGTACCCAGGCTTGTTTTCAATGATGGCCAGTTGTAGTGTTGGTGTTGTCTTACCACACAGTGGTTGCTGATAAGGTATTTGATTGCCTGCATTTCAGTAGCAGATAGATAGTTGGTTGGTATGGTTAATAGCCTATGTTAGTTTTTTTTGGTGGATTTTCTTGGCATATATGTATTTATTCTTTCTACTCTTATTACTAGACTAGCCTACTCCTATTTACATATCATAGGCTTGTACATAGCTATGTGGTGTGTTATCTGGCTACTTTTGGCATGGTTACCTTCCATTGGGCAGCCCCTTAATGTTCTTCTCTAACCTCCTTACCCTCCATGATATTCACTGCGGAGCGGGCATTCTCTCCATGACTCCTCTACGCTGTGACTTGTGAGCCAATGGACATTCTGATAAGGCAGCCACAGCATTACTACCCCACACCTGACCACACCTCCTATCAAGCTGAACCGATTTTCACACATCTCCGCCACCCCCAACACCACCCCGGATGTGGTGGATCAATGGACGATCCATTGTCCAATGATGGAATTTACCTGTGTAAATAAGCCCACTTACAGGTGTGTGTGAGTGTGTGTGTGAGGGTGTGTGAGTGTGTGTGTGTGTGAGTGTGTGTGTGAGAGTGTGTGTGTGAGTGTGTGTGTGAGAGTGAGTGTGTGAGAGTGAGTGAGTGCGAGTGAGTGTGTGAGTGTGTGTGTGTGAATGAGTGTGCGTATGTGTGTGAATGAGTGTGCGTATGTGTGTGAATGAGTGTGCGTATGTGTGTGAATGAGTGTGCATATGTGTGTGAATGAGTGTGCATAGGTGTGAGTGCATGAGTGTGTATGTGTGAGTGAGTGTGAGTGAGTGTGAGTGAGTGAGTGTGAGTGAGTGTGTGTGAGTGGATGTGAGTGTGTGTGAGTGTGTGTGTGTAAGTGTGTGTGAGTGAGAGAGTGTGAGGGTGAGTGAGTGTGAGTGAGTGTGATGGGGAGTGTGAGTGAGTGTGATGGTGAGTGTGAGTGAGTGTGATGGTGAGTGTGAGTGAGTGTGATGGTGAGTGTGAGTGAGCATGAGTGTGTGTGAGTGAGTGTGCGTGTGAGTGTGTGTGGGTGGGTGAGTGTATGTGAGTGTGTATGAATGTGAGTGTGTATGAATGTGAGTGTGTGTGAATGTGAGCATGTGAGTGTGTGAGTGAGGTGTGTGAGTAAGTGTGTGTGAGTAAGTGAGTGTGTGTATGAGTAAGTGTGTGTGAGTGAGAGAGTGCATGTGAGTGAGTGATGTGTGTGTGAGTCTGAGTATGAGTGTGAGTATAGGTGTGAGTGAGTGTTTGAGTGTGTAAGTGAGTGTTTTGTTTGTTGTTGTTTTACGTCCTAGCAACATCTAAGGTCGTGTCAGGATGGGAACCGACTTGTGACAGTGCACAGTCATGGCAACTTTAAAGTGCTGCCCCACTGGCAGACCTGGCCGCCAGCACCATGTCCTGATATCCCACTCAGTCACATTATCCTGACACTGAGCCAACCAGTCCTTGCCCTATCCTAATAATGCCGAGCGACTGGCTAGGAAGCGACATGTATCAATTTTAAAGTCATTGGTTTGACTCGACCAGGGTTCGAACCCGAGATCCCATGGTCTACCAACACGGGAGACGGACGCTCTAACTCATTCGGCCATCCTGTCTGGTGTAAGTGAGTGAGTGAGTGTGTGAGTGAGCGTGTGAGTGAGTGTGTGAGTGAGTAAGTGTGTGAGTATGAGTGAGTGAGTATGAGTGAGTGAGTATGAGGGAGTGTATGAGTGTATGAGTGTTTGAGTGTGAGTGAGTGTGTGAGTGTGTGAGTGAGTGTATGATTGTGAGTGGGTGTGTGAATGGTTGTGTGAGTGGGTGTGTGAGTGGGTGTGTGAGTGAGTGTGTGAGGGAGGAAGTGAGTGTGTGAGTGTGTAAGTAAGTGAGTGAGTATGAGGGAGTGTATGAGTGTGAGTGAGTGTATGAGCGTGAGTGAGTGTGTGAGTGTGTGAGTGAGTGTGTGAGTGAGGAAGTGAGTGTGAGTAAGTGAGTGAGTAAGTAAGTGAGTGAGTATGAGGGACTGTATGAGTGTGAGTGAGTGTATGAGTGTGAGTGAGAGTGAGTGAGTGTATGAGTGTGAGTGAGTGTGTGAGTGAGTGTGAGTGAGGAAGTGAGTGTGTGAGTGAGTGTGAGTGATTGAGTGTATGAATGTGTGTGTGAGAGTGAGTAAGATAGTAAGTGTATGGGTGTATGAGTGTGTGAGTGTGTGAGTGAGTGTATGAGTGTGTGTGAGTGTATGAGTGTGAGTGAGTGAGTGTATGAGTGTGAGTAAATCAGTGAGTGAGTGTGAGTGAGTGAATGTATGAGTGTGTGTGAGTAAGTGAGTGAGTAAGTGAGTGAGTAAGTATGACTGAGTGTATGAGTGTGACTGAGTGAGTGTAAGTGAGTGAGTGTATGAGTGTGAGTAAGTGAGTGAGTGTGTGAGTGTGAGTGAGTGAATGTATGAGTGTGAGTGAGTGAATGTATGAGTGTGTGTGTGAGTAAGTGAGTGAGTGTGTGAGTGAGTGAATGTATGAGTGTGTGTGTGAGTAAGTGAGTAAGTGAGTGAGTAAGTATGAGTGAGTGTATGAGAGTGAGTGAGTGTATGAGGGTGAGTGTATGAGGGTGAGTAAGTGAGTGAGTGTGAGTGTGTGAGTGTGAGTGAGTGAGTGAATGTATGTATGAATGAGTGTGTGTGAGTGTGTGTGTGAGTGTGTGTGTGTGTGTGTGAGGTGGTGATGAAGAGGATCCCTGCAGCGTGGACAGGGGGGGGGGGGGCGTGTTTTGGGTCCTTTTGTTGCCTGTGCGTAATTTGTCAGTGTTGGGCGATGAAAGGCGAGCTGTGAGTGCGCATGTCGCGCTGCCATTAATCAGCTGCGCCACCTCCCCACGCGCACCTTTTGGTTGCACCCACCCTCATTCAGTGGGCCACGCCCGTATCTGGTCACGGCTGGCGCAACAGCCGGGGTTTCACTCGGAGAAAGCGCCACCATAATCGTCTTGTTTGCCGCCCAATTGTTTATTTGTTTGGGGTTTCCCGTCCTAGCAACATCTTATGGTCACATCAGGACGGACACCGCTTGCGACTGTGCATATTGCATGTTGATGGGAGACTTTATAGTGGTGCCTTGTGAGTGCACATGTTGATGGCATGTGAGACTTTATAGTGCTGCTTTGTGACTGCACATATTGATGTAAAACATTATAGCGCTGCCTTGTGACTGTGCAAATTTTGTATTATGCTGCCTTGTGACTGATGCCTTGTGACTGCGCATATTGACAGCAGAATTTATAGTGCCGCCTTGTGACTTTGCATATTGATGGCAAACTTAATAGTGCTGCCTTGTGATGGCGCATATTGATGGCAGACTTTATAGTGCTGCCTTGTACCTGCATTATGATGGCAGACTTTATAGTGTTGTATTGTGACTGTGCATAATGATGGCATACTTTATAGTGCTGCCTTGTGATTGCGTGTATTGATAGCAGACTATATAGTGCTGGCTTGTGACTGCGCATATTGTTGGCAGACTTTATCATGCTGCCTTGTGAATGCGTGTATTGATAGCAGACTGTATAGTGCTGCCTTGTGACTGCACATATTCATGGCAAACATTATAGTGCTGCCTTGTAACTGTTCATATTTAACTAAATCTAATAAGTTGTTAAAAGTGTCACTGATTTATTGAGCTAGCCGTGTATGGCGCAATACAATTTACCAGCTTAAAGATGCACAGTCCGATGAAAAAGCATAACATTTTCGAAGCCAAAACTCTTACCTAGATTTGATCCTAGATACTTAGAACATAGCACTTAGAACATGCACTCGTTAAGAATTTGTTATAGTAGAAAAGATGGACCAAGTCAAATTTAATTAGTTTATTTGTTGTTGTTTTACATCCTAGCAACATCTAAGGTCATATCAGGACGGGTACCGACTTGTGACAGTGCACACTCATGGTGACTTTATAGTGCTGTCCCAGTGGGAAACCAGGCCGTTGGCACCATGACCTGGTATCCCACTCAGTCACATTATCCTGACCCTGAACACACCCGTCCTTGCCCTGTCCTAATAATGCTGAGCGCCTGGCTAGGAAGCGACAAGTATCAATTTTTAAGTCATTGGTTTGACTCGACCAGAGTTCGAACCCACGATCTACCAGCACGGGAGACGGACGCTCTAACTCATTGGGGCATCCCGTCTGGTCAAATTTAATATAACATGTTACAACTGAAGCCTATACGGGGTCAGAATTTTTACATGCATGCCAGAATTAACTTAAAATATCTTCAAAGATAGCCTTTGTTGCTATAAAAGTTACCTCAAGCTAAAGTAGTGTATATTATAATGATCAACCGAATATTTTGACCTAAAACAATGCAAGTAACTCAAAACAATCGGACTATGCAACTTTAAATTGTTTATACTGATTTCAAATGCCTTGTATTTTCTAAGTTCGTCAGTTTTGATGTAGTTTTGCACTCGTCCTGTGGTTTTGGGGACATTCCAGTATCTTAGTGAATTCTCCCGACAACATTACTTCTTCATTGCCACTGCCGCCAGGGGGCGGGGTAGTGGTGGAAATCGCCTATTTTACATTTGGTGAGAATCCTCGGCATTTAGTCTCAAGGTGAGGCCCGCCGTCTAGGGTTTGAAAAGAAGACAAATATGCATTCCGATCTCATATCCGGGTTCACCGATTGTAGAGGGCCGGACAAGGTGTGGGTGCAGGTGTGTGTGGGTGTGTGTGGGTGGGTGTGGGTGTATGTGGGTGTGTGTGGGTGTGGTGGGGGGTGTACGTGTAGCTGTAGGTTGGATGTGGGTGTGTGGGTTGGATGTGGGTGTGTGGGTTGGGTGTGTGTAGGTGTGGTGTGGGGGTTGTAGGTGTAGGTGTAGGTTGGATGTGGGTGTGTGGGTTGGGTGTGTGTGGGTGTGGTCTGGGGGGGTGTTGTAGGTGTAGGTGTAGGTTGGATGTGGGTGTGTGGGTTGGATGTGGGTTGGGTGTGTGGGTTGGGTGTATGGGTTGGGTGGGTTGGGTGGGTGTGGGTGTGGTGGTTGGGTGTGGGGGTGTGGTGGTTGGTTGTGGCGGTTGGGTGTGGGTGTGGGTTGGGTGTGGGTGTGGGTGGGTGTGCGTGTTGGTGTTGGTGTGGGTTGGGTGTGTGAGTGTGGTGGTTGGGGGTTCGATGTGTGGCAGTTGGTTGTGGCGGTTGGTTGTGGCGGTTGGTTGTGGCAGTTGGTTGTGGCAGTTGGTTGTGCTGGTTGGTTGTGGCGGTTGGTTGTGGTGGTTGGTTGTGGCAGTTGGTTGTGGCGGTTGGGTGTGTGTGGTTGGGTGTGGCATTTGGGTGTGGCATTTGGGTGTTGCAGTTGGGTGTGGTGGTTGGTTGTGGTGGTTGGTTGTGGTGGTTGTTTGTGGCAGTTGGGTGTGGTGGTTGGTTGCGGCAGTTGGTTGTGGCGGTTGGTTGTGGTGGTTGGGTGTGGTGGTTGGGTGTGGTGGTTGGGTGTGGGGTGTGGCCGTTGGTTGTGACGGTTGGTTGTGGTGGTTGGTTGTGGTGGTTGGTTGTGGTGGTTGATTGTGGTGGTTGGTTGTGGTGGTTGGGTGTGGCGATTGGATGTTGCGGTTGGTTGTTTTGGTTGGGTGTGGGTGTGTGGTGGTTGGGTGTGGTGGTTGGGCGTGGCGGTTGGTTGTGGCAGTTGGTTGTGGCAGTTGGTTGTGGGGGTTGGTTGTGGTGGTTGGTTGTGGTGGTTGGGTGTGGGTGTGTGGTGGTTGGTTGTGGTGGTTGGTTGTGGTGGTTGATTGTGGCGGTTGGTTGTGGTGGTTGGTTGTGGTGGTTGGGTGTGGCGGTTGGGTGTGGCGGTTGGGTGTGGCGGTTGGTTGTGGCGGTTGGTTGTGGCAGTTGGTTGTGGTGGTTGGTTGTGGTGGTTGGTTGTGGTGGTTGGTTGTGGTGGTTGGTTGTTGCGGTTGGTTGTGGCATTTGGGTGTGGGTGAGTGGTGGTTGGTTGTGGCGGTTGGTTGTGGCGGTTGGTTGTGGTGGTTGGTTGTGCCATTTGGGTGTGGTGGTTGGTTGTGGCAGTTGGTTGTGGTGGTTGAGTGTGGCAGTTGGTTGTGGTGGCTGGTTGTGATGGTTGGTTGTGGCAGTTGGGTATGGCAGTTGGGTGTGGCGGTTAGTTGGGGTGGTTGGGTGTGGTGGGTGGGTGTGGCGGTTGATGGTTGGTGGTTGGGTGTGGCGGTTGGTTGTGGTGGTTGGTTGTGGCAGTTGGTTGTGGTGGTTGCGTGTGGTGGTTGGGTGTTGTGGTTGGGTGTGGCGGTTGGGTGTGGTGGTTGGGTGTGGTGGTTGCTTGTGGTGGTTGATTGTGGCGGTTGGGTGTGGCGGTTGGTTGTGGTGATTGGTTGTTGTGGTTGGTTGTGGCGGTTGGTTGTGGCGGTTGGTTGTGGCAGTTGGGTGTGGTGGTTGGTTGTGGGGGTTGGTTGTGGCAGTTGGGTGTGGCAGTTGGGTGTTCAGTTGGTTGTGGTGGGTGGTTGTGGTGGTTGGGTGTGGTGGTTGGGTGTGGCGGTTGGTTGTGGTGGTTGGGTGTGGGTGGGTGGTGGTTGGGTGTGGCGGTTGGTTGTGGTGGTTGGTTGTGGCAGTTGGGTGTGGGTGTGTGGTGGTTGGTTGTGGTGGTTGGTTGTGGTGGTTGGTTGTGGCAGTTGGTTGTGGTGGTTGGTTGTGGTGGTTGGGTGTGGCAGTTGGGTGTGGCAGTTGGGTGTGGTGGTTGGATGTGGTGGTTGGTTGTGGCAGTTGGTTGTGGCGGTTGGTTGTGGTGGTTGGTTGTGGTGGTTGGTTGTGGTGGTTGGTTGTGGTGGTTGGTTGTGGTGGTTGGTTGTGGTGGTTGGTTGTGGCGTTTGGTTGTGGCGTTTGGGTGTGGGTGTGTGGTGGTTGGTTGTGGCGGTTGGTTGTGGCGGTTGGTTGCGGTGGTTGGTTGTGCTGGTTGGGTGTGGCGGTTGGTTGTGGCGGTTGGTTGTGGTGGTTGAGTGTGGTGGTTGGTTGTGGTGGTTGGTTGTGGCGGTTGGTTGTGGTGGTTGGTTGTGGCAGTTGGGTGTGGCGGTTGGGTGTGGCAGTTAGTTGGGGCGGTTGGGTGTGGTGGTTGGGTGTGGTGGTTGGGTGTGGCGGTTGGGGGTTGGGTGTGGCGGTTGGTTGCGGCGGTTGGTTGTAGCGGTTGGTTGTGGAGGTTGGTTGCGGCGGTTGGTTGCGGCGGTTGGTTGTGGCGGTTGGTTGCGGTGGTTGGTTGCGGTGGTTGGTTGTGGTGGTTGGTTGTGGTGGTTGGTTGTGGTGGTTGGTTGTGGTGGTTGGTTGTGGCGGTTGGTTGTGGCGGTTGGTGGTGGCAGTTGGTTGTGGCAGTTGGTTGTGGCAGTTGGTTGTGCCGGTTGGTTGTGGCAGTTGGTTGTGGCAGTTGGGTGTGCTGGTTGGGTGTGGCAGTTGGTTATGTCGGTTGGTTGTGGCAGTTGGTTGTGGCAGTTGGTTGTGGTGGTTGGGTGTGGCAGTTGGGTGTGGCAGTTGGGTGTGGCGGTTGGTTGTGGCAGTTGGTTGTGGCAGTTTGGTGTGGCGGTTGGTTGTGGTGGTTGGTTGTGGCAGATGGTTGTGGCGGTTGGTTGTGGTGGTTGGGTGTGTCCGGGTTGTGTGTGGCGGTTGGGTGTGGCAGTTGGGTGTGGCGGTTGGTTGTGGCATTGGGTGTGGCAGTTGATTGTGGCAGTTGGTTGTGGCAGTTGGTTGTGGCAGTTGGTTGTGGCGGTTGGTTGTGGTGGTTGGGTGTGGTGGTTGGGTGTGGTGGTTGGGTGCAGTGGTTGGTTGTGGCGGTTGGTTTTGGCAGTTGGTTGTGGTGGTTGGTTGTGGTGGTTGGGTGTGGCGGTTGGTTGTGGTGGTTGGTTGTGGCGGTTGGGTGTGGGTGTGTGGTGGTTGGGTGTGGCAGATGGTTGTGGTGGTTGGGTGTGGGTGTGTGGTGGTTGGTTGTGGTGGTTGGTTGTGGTGGTTGGTTGTGGTGGTTGCTTGTGGCAGTTGGTTGTGGTGGTTGGTTGAGGAAGTTGGTTGTGGCAGTTGGGTGTGGCGGTTGGGTGTGGTGGTTGGGTGTGGCAGTTGGGTGTGGGGGTTGGACTTCTGATCAATATGTGTATTCCGAGTTCCACTGGTCCCTCAGTAAGGAAGCTGAGACCCAGCATGCCCGGTCATAGCTATATTTGCTAGGACAATTTCACTGTAATTTAGATTAGAACTAGATGCATGGCCATAACCCCACCAAGTTTGATTATCAGGAGGCGTATACTTGTAGTTATAGGTGCAAACAGAGGTTCGTTGGTTGTTGGAGTTTTACGTCCTTGCAACATCTAAGGTCATGTCAGGACGGGTGCAAACAGAGTTTAAAGTTGCATAGTCCGATGGTTTTGAGTTTCTATCATTTTCTGAGCTAGATATATTAGGTTGATCATTATAATCTACCTTACTTTCGTTTGAAGTAACTTTTATTTTAAATGGCTAACTTTTGTGATATTTGAAGTACAAACATGCCAAATTAATTGAGGCAAACCCGCCAAAACTCTGACACCATAGACTTCTGCAGTAACAGATTCTCTTAAATTGCCTCAGTATTCCCTTCTATGTGATGACAAATGTTTAATAAGTGCACCAGTATCTAAGTTAGATATGTAGAATCAAATCGAGGTAATTGTTTTGGTTTTGAAAATTTGATATTTTCATCGGACTATGCAGCTTTAAAGTGTAGGTTATACCTCTGTGTATGCCCGTATATGGTGACAAATGGCAGGATGCTTGTCAGAGAGAAGTCGCTGGGTGGACTTCTGCGACTGGCTAGCGGCCACCCCCAACAATCACAGGTTACCTGCGACCTGGTTGGTCAGGGGGCGGGTCACTTGATTATGTGAAGCCGCAATGGGCGGAGTAAGAAATTATACCTTGAAGCATACTTTTCTTTCCTTGTCTTCTCTTTGCATTGCGTCGGCTACAGACCAGGGGGAACCAGCCGAACGTGTACAACACGGCCTATCACACCTTCATTAAGGATGGTGCTGGGCGGGGGTTGGTTGGTTGGTTGTTGGAGTTCTACGTCCTGGCAACATCTAAGGTAATATGAGGACGGGCTGTGTAAGCTATAGCTGTGACCTGGCATGCTGGGTCTCAGCTTCAGACCTTTCCGAGGTACCGGTGGATTACTCATATTACTTACAACTCCTCTGCCACAAAAAGGCCCAAACATTCACAACACTTCCACATCCGGTCCTTATACGACATTTAGTGTGCACTGACATTAGTGACTAGCCCCCGCAGTCCCATTATTACTGACATCCCCCCGCCCCCCGCTCCACACAAATCTGACGCAGTATCGCTAGTTTCAATTTATTTAATTTTCTTTTGAAGGTGCATCTCTTTCAGTGCTGAGAAATAGTGGGTTTTTTTTGCCCCCACGAAGCCCATCCAAGTGAATGCTGAATGAGCTTATTCTCCAGATATATAATAGAAGAGTCCTTGGCCTGATCTGGGACAGCCAGTTTTGCATGCACTCTATATAAATCCCAGCCACCCCCCCCCCTCACCCTCACCATATCCTTGAATAACTTCACTCCTACTAATACTAATAGGATAACTCACCTGGGTCTGTATGCAGGAGTCGGTGGTATTCGGTGGTAGCGAGCCAAAACGGTGGTAGGAGGGAATTTCCAGGGTAGGGGCGAAAAATGGTATGCACAAGGCGGTGATAGGCCTAACACCAAAAGCTTAACCGGTGTTACGTTACCCCTGATAAATAGGAGGTATAGCGAGTTCATTAGGCCAAAATCTATTCAATGCTGTCATATGTAACAGAATTACATACGCAATAAGTGAAATTTGATGAAATGAACCCTAAAGTCGAAGCAATATTAACGCTGCCGCCGCAATGGCGGTGATATTAATATTTATATTTTCGAATCGACGAACGTAAAGTAAACAAATCGCCACCGCCGCCGCATCGACGTCGCTTTCCATACCGGTGGCGGGGGCGGTTGCTTGCATTCGTCGATTCGAAAATATTAATATCGCCGCTGTTGCGGTGACAGCATTAATATTGCTTCAAATTTAGGGTTAATTTCATGAAATATCACTTATTGCGTATGTAATTCTGTTAAATATGATAGCATTTAATAGATTTGAGCCTAATATATGGCTACAAATGCAGAGGGATTTCCCAAATCTATAAATAACTTCACGCGTAGCTATAATCAAAGTGTTGCGCGCTCCTGCATACCACTTGACACAGTTCCCGACGTCGGCGATAGCTACCCGGTAATAGGCTGTAACACCAAAAGCCGCTACCACCGACTCCTGCATACAGGCCCTGGATAGGACTAAAGTGCCCCCCCCCCACGCCAGGTGGCGCTAGGTGGCGCTAGGTGGCGCTAGGTGGCGCACTATGGTTGGTTGCTTGCTGGAGTTTTACGTCCTGGCAATTATCAGGACGGGGGTGCCCTATGGCTATGGAAGTGATCGAACAGGAGTTGCCTACCTACATACAACCTTTGCTCTTCTTACTCAGTGCGAATAAAACTTTATTAATCATAATTGATTGCATCACCACCTTGGTTACACGATCTGTGTCGAGGTCTTACACCCGCTCATAGGAGGAGCACATTTTGTCCATTGTTGTATTTATGACAGAATAAACCGTTATTAATTATAGAACACAATTGAAGGGTTCAAGCGCAAAAAAAGCCAACAAATCCATTAAAATTGTTTTCTGTAAAATAGGCGTTATTGTTGTGCTTTCCAGTTTAAGTCTATTAATTTCATATTGTGTAGAGTGTTAAATAGGGGATGTGGCAGCTTCTGCGAACTAAAGGCCCTGTCACATTACGGCGTATGGCGGGAGCGTATTGAAAACCTACGTAGGTCCTGCGCGTGCCGGCCTATGATGACATTTGGTGACCTTTCGGGTGGTTTTGAGCGTATGTGGAGCCTACGAGGAGCGTACGAGGAGCGTATGAGGAGCGTATGGGAGCGTATGGGAGCGTGCTGTGACATTTTTTGACAGTATGGGCCATACGCCCTCATAGGTCGGTTTTTTTTAGCATGCACAAAAAAATTTGGACGGACGGATTTATGAAAGCGTATGGCGGCGTATGCCTCATACGCTTCACATACGCCGGCATCTGGCGGCATCTGGCGGCGTATGAGTAGCGTATGAGTAGCATATGAGTAGCATATGAGTAGCGTATGAGTAGCGTATACGGCGTATGCCGACGTATATGACGTAACGCGCTTACGCCGCCATACGCTCCCGCAAAAAACCCTAATGTGACAGCCCCTTAACGGATTTGACTATCGGAATGATGGCACCCTCAGGTCAAACATGGTAGTCATTGTTTCATTTCAGCCCGGATGTCGTTTGTTGGTTTTCGTGCCTGAACCCTCCACATATATACACAACCGAAATGGTGTGTAATGCCCGTAGGATGTGTACCGTGCGTGTATTGAAGTACCGTTACTTACATCTGCCGGTACCAGCGTGCCATTCAGTACCATGTCCTGGTCCAGCTGTCTGACGTTCATCGTGACGACGGGGTAAAGCCTGCAACAACAATGATTCAAATAGATGTAGTACGGCCCCGCTATTTTACACACTCACACACACTCACACACACTCACGCTCACAGGCTCATACACTCACACTCACACACACACTCAGACACACTCAGACACACTCACACACACACACACTCGCACACACGCTCACAAACTCACAGACTCACACACACAATCACTCACACACACTCACCCACACTCACTCACACTCACACACACGCTCACAGGCTCACACACACAATCACACACACACTCACACACACACGCTCACACACAGACTCACACACACACTCACACACACACACTCACACACACACACACACACACTCACACACACAGACACACATACACAGTCTTAAAGCTACATAGTTCGATGGAATCATAAAATTTGTTAAACCAAAACTTTCACATAGATCGTTGGTTGTTGGAATTTTGTCCTGGCAACATTTATGGTCATCATATCAGGTCTTGTACCGATTTGTGACAGTGCGCACTCATGGCAACTTTATAGTACTGATCCACTGGGAGACCAGGCCACCAGCCCCATGACCCGATAGCCCACTCAGTTACATTATCCTGACCCTGATCCAACCATTCCTTGCCATATCCTAATAATGCCAAACGCCTGGGTAGGAAGCGACAAGTATCAATCGTTAAGTCACTGGTTTGACTTGATCAGGATTCGAATCCGTGGAGTGGAAGGGTGTGTGGATGTACATGTGTGTGTGGGTGTTCGAATCCCACGATTAACCAAAACGGGAGATGGACGCTCAACTCATTCTGCTATCCCATCTGGTCACAACAATACATGTAGATTCGATTGTTTGTTGTTTTACATCCTAGCAACATCTAAGGTCATATCAGGATGGGTACCGACTTGTGACAGTGCGCACTCATGGCGACTTTATAGTGCTGCCCCACTGGGAGACCAGGCTGCCAACACCATGACCTGATATCCCACTCAGTCACATTATCCTGACACTGAGCCAACCAGTCCTTGCCCTATCCTAATAATGCCGAGCGCCTGGCTAGGAAGCGACAAGTATAAATTTTTAAATCGTTGGTTTGACTCGACAAGGGTTCGAACACAGGATCCCTTGGTCTACCAACATGGGAGACGGACGCTCTAAGGCTAGGATTCCTTACACGCGGTATGTGGTATGCGGTATGGGAATGCGGCATGCGAATGGGTTAGGTCCTTTCACCCACACCCACACCCACACCCACACCCACACATAGTGTCAGGTTTCTCTAACACTGTTTCCTATGGCAAATGCAGCAGCATTCACATTCGCATGCCGCACCGATGGCTACATGGACCGATTCAGTTGTCGCATTCGCATTCGCATTCGCATTCGCATTCGCATTCGCATTCGCATTCGCACGAATGGAATCACCCCCATTGACTTAGATGCTTTTTGATTTTTTGCCACATTCGCATTCGCATTTGCATGCCGCATACCACGTGTAAGGAATGTAGCCTTAACTCATTCTGCCACCCAGTTCTAGTCACAACACTGAATGTAGATAAACGGCCCCGCTATTTCAAACACACCGTTTTAAAGCTGTACAGTTCGACTTTAATCACACAATTTTCTAAACCAAAACTTACCCATACAAGTGACCATACATATCCAATATTAGATAGGCGACTCGTGCACTCATTACACATTCCCTGCAACTTAGTGCTCCTGTGCTCTGCTGATTGATATACCTAAAAAAACGTACTCTGTACGTGATATATAAAACTATGCACGTGATATATTGAGTACCCGGTCTGGTAGGATCTCCACACCCCACCCCCCATACCTGCCAGTGGTAAAGGTGCAATTTGTCACCCCTTTGTGGTGAGCAGCCTCTTTGTAATACAGACCCATTAATCAACGAAACGGTTGCAATACTACCCCACCCCGGCCATACACCGCCCTCCTCACACACACACACACACACGTTTATTAATGGTAGTATAACTAGCCGGTGCTGATCTTGTGATAGAGTTTCTGACGACTAGAAATTATCAGCTGGGATGTTTTTCTCTCCATAGGGTACACAACACAGTGTGCGCCAGATTCACTTAGTTAAAATTGTAATAATTTCAGTGAACATTCTGCCTTGTTCTGAGATAGATATATTACGTTGATCGTCACAGCCTACCTTACTCTAGTTTGAGGTAACTTCGCTTTAAGATGGAGTAACTTGGGGAGATATTTAAGTGTAAACAAATAACATTAATTTTGCCGTGCTTGTCAAAGCTCTGATCCCATAGGCTTCAGCAGTAACAATTCAATAGAACCTGTTACTGCAGAAGCCTATGGAGTCAGAGTTTTGGCATGCTTGCCAAAACTAATTTGAGATGTTTGCACTTCAAATATCTCAGAAGTTAGCTATTTAAAATAAAAGTTACTCAGACTAAAGTCATCATCATGCTGTCGGTCGCCATGCGACAAAGACTCCTTTCATTACTTGACTGCAACTCTCCATTTAGTTCTCTGCTGTGAGAGTTACATCCATGAGTCGGTCTTAATGTCCTTGAACTGGAGACGAAGGCACCCTCTCTTTCTGTAACCAGAAGACAGTTGAGAATAGAGGATCTGCTTTGGTAGCCTGTCTGATGACATCCTCATGAAGTGTCCAGTCCACCGGAGATTCTTTTTGATCAGAAGATCTTCCATAGAGGGCAGCCCCGTCCGTTCGAGTATTTCCTTATTTGTCACTTTGTCCTTCCAGGTTAGCCTCATGATTGAACGCAGATGTCGCATCATGAAGGCATGCAGCTTTTTCACCTGTCGTCTGTACACTGTCCAGGCCTCGGCTCCGTATAGTAGGGTGGATAGCACGATTGCACGGTAGATCTTGCCTTTGACCCGAATGGACACATGGTGGTTGTTCCAGAGTCTCTGGCGTAGTCGGCCGAAAGATGCGCTAGCCTTGGCCATCCTCCTCTGTATTTCAGCATCAATGCATCCATCACTTGATATAGTGCTTCTGAGGTAGGTGAATTCTGGAACAGAGTTCAGCTTGTTTCCGTCAACCATGATCTCCTCCTCTCGGGTTCTTGTAGAGTTGGGTTGGTACAGCACCTCCGTCTTCTTGATGTTAATCTTCAGGCCGAACTTCTTTGATGCATCGGAGAAAGCATCCACTATTTTCTGGATCTCTTCAGCAGAGTGGGCAACCAGTGCACTGTCATCTGCGAATAGCAGCTCTCTCACCAGTATCCGAGTAGTCTTGGTCTTCGCTCTGAAGTGTGTGACATTGAATAGGTCAGCGCTCTGTCTGGACTGTATATAGATGCCATCCCCCATGTCTCGGAAAGCCTCATCGAGCATTGCTGATAGGAAGATGGAGAAGAGCGTGGGGGCCAGTACACAACCTTGCTTGACCCCATTGGTAACCCCGAACGATTCCGAGACTTCCCCTCCAACACTAACGTTCGCCATCATTCCTGTATGTAGAGCCTCGATCATAGTTGTGAACTTCTCTGGGCATCCATACTTCCTCAGTAGCTGCCATAGCCCGGTCCTCCCGACTGTATCAAACGCCTTAGTGAAATTGACAAATACCATGTACAGTGGTCGGTCCTGCTCAATGCACTTTTCTTGTAGCTGTCGGAGACAAAATATCATATCCACGGTGCTCCGGTTACCTCTGAAGCCACACTGTGACTCTGGAACTATATCAGGTTTTATGTGAATAGGTAGTCTGTTGAGGACGATCCTGGCAAAGATCTTGCCTGCTATGGAAAGAAGAGAGATTCCTCTATAGTTCCCACCATCTGTTCGATCACCTTTCTTGTAGATGGTTACAATGCTGGCATCCTTCCATGCTTGGGGTACAGAACCCTTCTCCCAGGCATTGGTGATTAGTTGGTCCAGTCTGTTGAACAGATTGTCTCCTCCATGCTTCCATACTTCAGCAGAAATTCCATCATCCCCAGGTGCTTTGCGATCTTTCAGGCTGGCAATTGCTCTAGCCATCTCATCCATGGTTGGAATCTCATCAAGGCATGCTTTGGTAATGCGCTGCTGGATGTTGTCCAGAGCTTCGTGATCTATGTCACCAGGGACATTGAGTAGCTTCTCGAAGTGTTCACTCCATCTTGCCACAACTCTCTTGCTGTCAGAAAAAGTCTCCATTCCATCTGTTGATTTCAGGTGAACAGCTCCCTTCTTCACGAGACCCCACACTTCCTTTAGTCCACTGTAGAAGCCCTTCATGTTGTTTCTGTCTGCAGCTCTCTGCAGCTCCTCTGCCTTAATTTCCCACTAGTCTGACTTCAATGCACTGGTGCATTTTTGTAGCAATCTGCAGGCATCTCTGTATGCTGCAGTGGTGGATCTAGCATTCCTGGTCTCTAACACTCTCTGGTGGGCTTGGTCTCTTCTGCTCATAAGATTCTGTAGCTCCTAATTGTTCCGGTCGAACCAGTCCTGGTGTTTTCTGTCTGGCTTGCCGAGATATGTTTTAGCTTGTTGTATACAACCTGCTGCAAAGCTGCCCATTCTTCTCTGGTGTTGGGCTTTCATTCTCCTCCCATTGTGCGAGAGCGCTGTCCATCTCCCGCTCAAAGCTCTCCCTGTAACTGATGGTACTTAGTTTTGCTGTGTTGAGCTTGGTCGGTTTATTTGTCCCTTGCCTTGTCCCTTGCCTGTTGTGCTTTTGTCATATTCTGAATGCCACTTTTGACCTTAGCATCTGCTGATCGGTCCAGCAGTTAGCTCCACACATGGCTCGAGTACTGTGGATGTCCATCTTATCCCAACACCTTGTGATGATGAAGTTGATCATATGCCAATGTCTGGAACGAGGATGCATCCAAGTGGTCTTGCGTTCATCCTTCTGCTTGAACATGGTGTTTGTCACTATCAGTTCGAACTCAGAGCACAAAGCCAGTAGGAGCTCACCATTGGAGTTGCATTTCCCGATTCCATGTTTGCCCATGACCAAGGGCCACTTGTCATTGTCTCTTCCTATCCTTGCATTGAAGTTTCCTATCAGCAGTAGCTTATCAGTGCGAGGGATGTCACTGAACGTGGTCACTTGTCATTGTCTCTTCCTATCCTTACATTGAAGTTTCCTATCAGCAGTAGCTTATCAGTGCGAGGGATGTCACTGAGCGTACTTGCCAGCTGGTTGTAGAAGGCCTCCTTGTTGTCATCTGGGTTTGTCATTGTTGGAGCATACATACTGATAATTGTAGCAAAGTTGTCCTTGCTCAAAGGTAGTCTCATCGTCATGATTCTGTCACTTACTGGCCATGGCATTTCTGTCAGCTTTGTGACGATGTCCTTTTTGATAGCAAAGCCCACTCCGACCTCCCTTCTCTCTCCTTCAGGTTTGCCACTCCAGAAGAAAGAGTATTCCAAGTCATTGAGACTACCAGACTCTGAGAACCTTGTTTCGCATAGGGCGGTGATGTCGATGTTGTATTTTGTTAGTTCCATTGCTACTAGTGCTGTACGTCTTTCTGGTCAGCTGCTTCTCGGTCGAGGAGAGTCCTGACGTTCCATTGAGCAATTGTCAGTAGTTGTGTTGTGTTCCTCCTAGCTGATATTCTGCTGTCGATGGAAGATGAGCTCGAGCAGCGCGGTCCTTGGTATCCCAGGTAACAACCGAGCCAGTATGGTGTTTTGTGCATTTCATGAAAGCTGCCTGCAAAAGTGTTGAACTGCTGGACCGATCACCAGATGCTAAGTACAGTAGATTATAACGATCAATTTAGTATATTTATCTCAGAAAAATGGCAGAAACTCAAAACCATCGGACTATGCAACTTTAAATTGACTTAGTAGTCCCTTATTTGAAGCAATAAATGTTTAGGAAGAGAGGAGGAGAGAAAGAGAGGAGGAGAGGAGGAGAGGAGGAGAGAAGGAGAGAAACAGAGCAGGAGAGCGGGAGAAGAGAGAAGGACAGTTGGAGAGCAGGAGAGCAGGAGAGCAGGAGAGCAGGAGAGGACTAGAAGACTAGAGGACTAGAGGACTCGAGGACTCGAGGAGGAGAGGAGAAGAGGAGGAGAGGGGGAGAGGAGGAGAGGAGGAGAGAAGGAGAAGAGAAGAGAAGAAGAGAAGGATAAGAGAAGGATAAGAGAAGGAGAAGAGAAGGAGAAGAGAAGGAGAAGAGAAGAAGAGAAGGAGAAGAGAAGGAGAAGAGAAGGGGAAGAGAAGGAAAAGAGAAGGATGGAAGGGGGGGGGGGAGAAGGAGAGACACAGTTTTCACTTGAGAGCATGACCAAATTATGCATGATGCCAACACTGAAGGTGATTGAACATAATGTTCTAACTTCTATCACTTCGCTACTCAATGACCTGGAAATAAAACTGATTTGCTGCGTTGCTATTGTAAATGGTTCTTGCATGAGTGGAGCGCATTTCTCATTCAAATATGGAGGTATTATTATTATATATATTGTTTGATTTGGGGGAGTTTTCCGTCGCATTGGCGTACTGAAGGCTGCAAATCCGCAGCACTGTATGGGCACTGGGTGGAGGAGTTGACTTCTGGGGCCATATGCAGGATGCGGTGTTATCGAGCCAAAACGCGTTTAGGGCCGGATTCCAGTTTAGCGGCAAAAAGTCCGTATGCGACAGGCGGTGTTACACTAACACCGCGTGTTTAAGGTCCGCTACACTAAACCCGTTTCATAGCACGTTTAAGGTTGGTGTTAGGGTTACGTTAAGCCCAAATCTATTCAATGCTATCATATTTAACAGAATTAAATACACAATAAGTGAAATTTTATCAATTTAACCCTAAAAGCGAACCGATATTAACGCCACTGCCGCATTGGCAGCGTTAATCATATTGTCGAATCGACGAATGTAAACAAAACAAATCGCCGCCACTGCCGCGTCGACGTCGATATCCATACTGGCCGAAGCCGCCACATCGGCGGCAATGTATTAGGCCCAAATCTATTCAATGCTATCATATTTAACAGAATTACATATGCAATAAGTGAAATTTTATCAATTTAACCCTAAAAGCGAGCCGATATTAACGCCACTGCCGCATTGGCAGCGTTATTCATATTGTCGAATCGACGAATGTAAACTAAACAAACCGCCGCCGCAGTGCTGGCTGGTGCCCAGCGGTGTTGGATACCGATTAGGCGGTGCTCGCCGGGAACCGGCTGCAAGGTTTTCACATTTAGCTAACACTGACTGTTTAGGCGCTTCTGCATACCACTTGACATACTTCACCCGGCCGGGGATAGCTATACATGTTTAACGGCTAACACCAAACTCCCGTAACACCGTTTCCTGCATACGGCCCCTGGTGGGCAGTGGTCGGAGAAATCAGGGGGTGAGCAAGGGGGCGGTCGAGTGGAGAAGTGCATGGGGGGTGGGGGGGAGGTAATCATGGGGCACAACCTCGGTTCTCTAAGAGTGTCGGTAGAATTACTAGGTTGGGACAATGACTGGTTGCACAGTGTCAGGATAATGTTACCGTGTGGGACATCAGGTCATGGTGCCGGCGGCCTGATCTCCCAGTGAAGCAGCGCTATAAGGTCACCATGAGTGCGCCCTGTGACAAGTCGGTGCCTGTCCTGGTATGGTCTAGGGTCTTGCTGGGGCGTAAAACTACACCAACCAACCAACCTCCCCTGGCCATCTTAGAGGAATGGGGTTGTGCTCCAACAAACACTTCCTCATGCCTACCACGGTCCGGTCGAGGGGTGAACCCTCCCCCCCCCCCCCTGCCCTCTTCCCTCCTCCCTCCTGCCATCTCCACACCCTCCCAAAGCCCCACGTGACCTGCATGCGCCATGGGTCACCCTGCACACGCGCGGTCCACGGGTCAGCTGAACCAGCACAGTGACCACGTGACCCAGGTGACCCTGGCGACCCTGGCTGTCCCCCCCCCCCCCCTTCCCACCACCCCTCGACCCGCGAACACCCACTCCAACCCTGGAACCCGGCAGTCGAACCCGACAGATGCAGCGGGGCGTCCCCTGGCGGCTGATTGCGCAGAACACTATATATACAAAATTCCTGTGAGAATCACGAAAATTGCAGGTTCTGATCTATCCACAAATAGGCTAGATCACCATTCCAGCCGCGCAGTGCATTGTGGGATGCGTAGAAGAAAAACAAACCACCACAAAGCACATGGCTAATGCTAAGACACTGGGTGCAGCTATGAACTTTCTAGTTTCAGCTCATTTCAGCTCTTGGAACATAGAATACCAACCTAAAAATATATATATAATAAATTAAGATGTTAGTCTTGTATTTAGCACTGCATTTACATCAATCTAATCAGCACATCTTATAAGTTATAAGTTATACCATCTGCATTTAGATTGAGACAAATCTGGGCATTTAGACTAGTGTTAGAGCCATAGCCAGAGTCAGTTTTACTTATTTTATTCATGTTTTTATTTCTATCCTATGGTTAATAACACTTGTTGTGTTAGGAAATGGGTAGGGTTAAACAGACATTGGTTATATATTTCTTTGAAACAAGTTTTTGTTCACACATTTGACATTTTAATATTTAGAACAAGAATTACTTATGTCTAATCAATGGTGATGTAAACATCAGCTTGTAAAGTGACTGAAAGTGTATGTTTCTTAGCTCAAAATGCTGAATTATGGAGAGTTGTGTCTTAAACATATTCATTATATTATTATATTCATTATATTATTATAAAGTGACTGAAAGTTTATGTTTCTTATCTCAAAATGCTGAATTATGGAGAGTTGTGTCTTAAACATATTCATTATATTATTATATTGCATGCATGCATCCATGTTTGTGCCAATTTTTATGTATTTCTATTAATTTTGAAAAAAATCGAATTTTGCCCTACCCATATCATCAAACTCAATGGCCGAGGGCCTTTGTTTTTCTCTCGACGCCATTTTCAGCGCACGCGCAGTCGGAATGGTGATCTCGTCTATTCCACGAATTTCACGCAAAGGAAAAAAAAACACACCCTTGGAAATCCCCTTAAAACATGCTTTGGGAGGGGGGGGGGGGCATGCCCTCGTACACTCAGGTTCCACACCCACAACCCTCAATGATTCTCAGTATCTCCAGGTTGGCAACACTGTGTGCATGTATGTGTGTATGTATGTGTGTGTACGTATCGATGTATGTGTGTACGTATGTGTGTATGTGTGCATGTATGTGTGTATGTGTATATATGTATGTGTGGGTGTATGTGTGTATGTGGGTGTATGTGCATATGTATGTGTATGTATTATATATGTATGTGTGTATGTATGTGTTTGTATGTGTGTATGTATGGGATTGTATGTGTGTATGTATGTGTATGTATATGTGTATGTATATGTGTATATATATGTGTATGTATATGTGTATGTGTATATATATGTGTATGTATATGGGTATGTGTATATATGTGCATGTATGTGTATATATATGTGCATGTATGTGTATATATGTGTATGTATGTGTGTATGTGTATGTATGTATGGTTGTGTATGTGCATATATGTGTGTATATATGTATGTGTGTATGTGTGTATGTAGGTGTATGTATGTGTGTATGTATATGGGTATGTATATATATGTGTATGTGTATGTATGTGTGTATGTGTATGCATGTGTGTAGGTATGTGTACATGTATGTGTGTATGTATGTGTGTATGTATGTGTATATGTATGTGTGTATGTGTGTATGTATGTATGTGTATGTATGTGTTTATGTGTTGTGTATGTGTATGTGTGCATGTATGTGTGCATGTATGTGTGCATGTATGTGTGCATGTATGTGTGTATGTATGCAGGTATGTTTGTTTGTTGTTGTACATCCTAGCAACATCTAAGGTCATATCAGGATGGGTACGGACTTGTGACAGTACGCACTCATGGCGATTTGATCGTGCTGCCCCACTGGGAAATCAGGCCGCCGGCACCATGACTCGATATCACACTTAGTCACATTATCCTGACACTGAGCTAACCAGTCCTTGCCCTATCCTAATAATGCCGAGCACCAGGCTAGGAAGCGACAAGTATCAATTTTTAACTCATTGGTTTGACTCGACCGGGAACCGAACGTGTGTATGTGTGTATGTGTGTATGTAAGTGTGTATGTATGTGTGTACGTGTGTGTGTATGTATGTGTGTATGTATGGGGGTATCCGTGTGTGTATGTATGTGTGTATGTGTGTATGTATGGGGGTATCCATGTGTGTATGTGTGCATGTATGTGTGCATGTATGTGTATGTATGTGTGCATGTATGTGTGTATATGTGTGTATGTATGTGTGTATGTATGTGTATGTATGTGTGTATGTATGTGTATGTATGTGTATGTATGTGTATGTATGTATGTATGTATGTATGTATGTGTGTATGTATGTATGTATGTGTAGTGGCGCTTATGTATTTTGGTAAGTATTAACACAATACAATGTCGGTTTGGATGGGTTGGTGGGTGAGTGAGTGGGTGGATGGGTGGGTGAATGAGTGGATGAGTGGATGAGTGGGTGAGTGTATTAGTGGATGAGTGAGTGTATTAGTGGATGAGTGAGTGGGTGAGTGTATGAGTGAGTGTGTGAGTGTGCGAGTGGGTGAGTGAGTGGGTGAGTGAGTGTGCGAGTGAGTGAGTGGGTGAATGAGTGGATGAGTGTGACTGGGTGAGTAGGTGAGTAGGTGAGTGGGTGAGTAGGTGAGTGGGTGGGTTAGTGGGTGAATGGATAAGTGGGTGAGTGAGTGGGTGGGTGAGTGAGTGGGTGGGTCAGTGGGTGCGTTTGAGTGGGTGGGTGGGTCAGTGGGTGAATGGATGAGTGGGTCAGTGAGTTGGTGGGCAGAGAGCCCACAGAAACAACTTGTCGGGAATAGATGTGTGCACTGAAATCAAGCTACACACAATAAGGAAGCGAGATGCACTTTGGGACGGGGCTAGGTGTATATGTGTGTGTGAGTGAATGGGTAAAGGGGGGGGGGGGGGTCCACTCACAATGGGCTAACCATTTAAGTCACGGAGTGCAGCCTGAGAATAAATCCAATCTCCACAGAAAATTATCCACAAATTGTCGCAATATAACAATGTATAGTTGCCGATTTAAAAAAAAAAGGATTTAGTTTTTTTTAATCTAAAAGAGAATTAAAAAAAAATTGCTGGGTGATCTTAAAGGGCGATCTGGTTAGATCAGACCAGTGCCCGCCACAAGGAATCCCTCTGTTCCCCTTACACCCCCCCCCCCTCCCTCCACCACCACCACCTCTACCACCACCGCCCAATATCAATTGCAATGGCAATCAGCGTCCATCAAACTCGATCGTGTTTTTCATCACCCATAACCTTTTCCCTCCCCCTCCACACACCCTCCATGAACCACACATATCTCCCAGCCCCGACCACCCACCGCCCAATCATCCCCCCCCCCCCCCCCCCCCCACCCCCCCGCCCCTACCCCTGCTCCTCCTCCTATCCCTCTATGAAGCCTATGGGGAAATGCTAGTTTACACAGAGTCCGTGATTAAATAAACGCGAGTTGATATTGTCTGACTAATTAGAGCCATGTAATAGGTCGCCATGAGTCTGTATTGTCACAAGGAGGTACCCGTCCTGATATGACCTTAGATGTTGCTAGGACTTAAAACTCCAACAATAAACAAACTCAGCCTCCACGGAAAGTGACAACAAGGTGTGATATTACTGGATGTCCGGCCACATGAACACCAGATAATACTACAAAACTCTCCCCTTCATATCACTTATCTATCAGCTCATTAACCAATACTAAGGAAGAATGAAGACAAGTCACACAGATAAACAGTGGGGAAGTTGTGCTTTAATAACATCAACTCCTGCCCACCTACCAGTGAACTATCATCCACACCCCTTATCTTCTAGCCACACAAGATATCATTACCTCTTTAGCATGTATAGAAAGCAGTGTCTACAGCCCATGGGACAGGAGTCCTATGGCTGTGTTCACACTCAATTGGAATATATGAATTTTGCTAGCATCAGACAGAGTGTCTGGGGTCCCTGCTCAAGAGTAGGTGTGTCTCACTCAAGAGCCAGGAGTAGAGTCATCACTCTCCAGTGTGCTTGAAGCAGTGTCTTGAATAATTAATTAATCTCAAAGTGAGGCTAGTGTGGTCAGAAGGCCAAGGTAGTGTGGGTGACTGGGCATTCCCACAGCCAGCCAATCAGGCACCCCCACAGCCTGGGTGTGTGACAACCCCCAGTAGTGGTGGCTGTCACTCAACCCAGCTGCAGGTGGGGTTCTGTGCAGATTAGGCTGGTGTGCGGGGCCCAGTGGTCATGTAGGGACAGGTAGCTGCAAACAGTTACAATAGATCTCTGTTAAAATTACCCTTTCTCCAATTGCACTCTTTTATGGATGCATAAAGAAACATTTCAACAATCATGTACTGTCTCTTATATAGGAACATCTCTTCATTAATCTTAGGCATCATGTATGAACATATATTTCACATAGCTTATATCATGTCATAATGGGAGTCGGATAGTATCACTTTTAGTTTACATAACATTGTCCCCACTCCGTCGCCCAAGAATAATAATGCTAGGTTAGGTACTATAGGTTGGTTGTTGCAGCTTTACGTCATATCAGAATGGGAACCAACTTGTGACAGTGCACACGCATAGCGACTTTATAGTGCTGCCCCACTGAAAGACCAGGCCAGCAGCACCTGAATATCCCACTCAGTCACATTATCCTGACAGTGAGCCAACCAGTCCTTGGCCCTATCCTAATAGGCCGAGTGCCTGGCTAGGAAGTGACAAGTATTACTTTTTAAGTCATTGGTTTGACTCGACCAGGGTTCAAACAGCCTTTCTTAACACTATTTGCATAAATATTCACATATGCGATATATGCAATTATGCAATTTGTGCGAAATATGCACGATATATGCAATACATGCGATATGTACTATATATGCAATATGTGCGATATCTGTGTGAGATATGCGATATATGTGATATATGCCCTATATGCGAGATATGTGATATATGCCACATATGCAACATATGCAACATATGCGATATACGCAATATATGGCAGATATGCAATATATTATATATGAGATATGCGGTATATAAATATATCTGAGATATGCATTATATGCAATATATATAACATTATAACACACATATATCTAGCAATCGTGTCCTCACCTTAATGTCTCTTTAATGACGCACTTTAAATATGACATGTTTTTCAGGTCATCAAACTTGGCCACGTCGTTGCCAATCAATGACGTCACTTCTGCATGTAGCTTTTCCTGCACTTCAGGATGTTGCGCCAGTAAATGGAGAGCAAAGCATAAGGTATTTGATGTCTGAAAAGAACAAGGAGAAAATCTTGTTAATAATATGTAGGCTATGTAAAAAGATATATTATTTTAATATTTAATTAATTAATCAAACTATTAAACATTAAAAAATTGAATAATTTAATCAAACTTGTTAGCATTTCTTGTAAATAGACAGGATTCCAATACTGATTAATTCATCGAAATTGTTAACTTTGCTTTTGAAATGATTCAAACACCACGTTAATTTAATTAATTAATTGCATTTATTAACATTTCCTTTAAAATTAAATATAAATGATTCGAATACTGAATTAATTAATTAAGGGTGTTTATTTCCTTGAAATCATCCGGTTTCACGAACATCCTTAAAGAGTGCTATCACCGATAATTATTTCACAAAATCCCCTCGATACTGCATATCCCTGGAAATCACCGGGGGGGGGGGGGGTGAGGCGGAGGGGGGGGGTCATTGTCTGGAAAAGTACAGGTGAGCATGTGCAGGTGTGTGAAGGCAGGAAGCCATGGATGTCTGCAACAGGGACAATGGTAGTTCTTTTCTGAATGTCAGCTACGATAAAATACCTGACACTCGACATTAATAGGATAAGGCAATGACTGGTTAGCTCAGTGTCGGGATAATGTGACTGAGTGGGATATCGGGTCATGGTGCCAGCGGCCTGATTTCCCAGTGGGGAAGGACTATAAATTTGCCATGAGTGCACACTGTCACAAGTCGGTACCGGTCCTGATATTACCTTCGATGTTGCCAGGACGTAAAACTCAAACAACCAAACCTAAATAATATATATGATATATGATATATAATATACATAAATAATTATATATAGTATATAAAATTAACATAAATAACGTATACAATATAATATATATATTACAGACATCTATTTCACATATATATATATATATCACGTATCATACAATGTATAACACATGTACACCTGTTTTCTATAGTGCATAGTACTTATATTAATATAAATGTATACACCTATAAATTATATTATAATAATTAATATGTAAGTTACTGAAAAGCTTAAAGGGGAGCGGGATGTAGCTCAGGTAGCAGAGTGTCCACCTGTGAAGGTGTTGGTCATCCCATCGATCCTGCTCAATGGACCCATTTGCAGATTGAGCTATTTTCCGTTCCAACCAGTGGTCCACCTCTGGTCCATCCAAACCTGTGGTATGTGTTGTCCTGTCTGTGGGAAAGTGCATATGAACCCCTGACTGCTTATCGAAAGGTGTAACCAAACATCAGTAACTAATAGGCATCCGGTCCAGTGGCTTTATAGTGCTGCACCCACTGAGACACCCATCGTGTCACCGACTCAGTCACATATATTAAGTCCAACAGTACCGGGTAATATCCAAACACCAATCACAAGCAACAATTTTCCAGAAGGCATTCGATTGACTTGACTTGATCGAGAGGTGACCAAACCAAAGCACACGGGGCTCGGACACTCTAACCACCCTGCCATCCCGGCTGATCACCCCCCCCCCCCCCCCAACACCCAACACCCAACATACACAATCCACGGCCATGCGCAACAGTGGGTGTATGGACCACGTGACTGCGGGCGAGCGCCAGTCCAGGCGCAGACATAAACTAATTAGTGTCAACATCTTTATGCCGTTGCACCGGGTACCCCAATGTGTTCGGCAGGCGTGGGATCATTACACCACTTCCACTGCAAGAAGGCAACCGGCCTTCGGAATCTCACATCAAATCTGTTCGTAATTGCCCCAGTAGTCCTTGACAACCAGGTTGAGTAACTACTGCACTCACTGACACAACTTTTTCACAGCAATGTCACCCCCCCCCCCCACCGCCACCACCACCCCCATTTCTTTTTCTTTTTAAAAAGCTGGTGGTTGTCTATTTGCAAGGATTTCCTACTCCCCCCCCCAACTCCTCGTGGGTACGTCTTACTACAGGTTCACTTATAATTCACCGACAGATAAATATTAATGACCACCTTTAGTGTGTCGTCTCCTTATATTGTTGCCATGGCAACAATAGTGCACTCACGTGTCTACTACCTTTCATCCTAAATAAAGCAACCCGGTAAGTAATTAAGGATGGTGACGAGTCCTATAATATAAAACAGTATTCAGAAGCCGTGTAATTTAATTCAAATCGATATTCACGGAATTATAAAATAGGAGTTCACATATTTATCATGTTGCCATGTAGGTGGTTGGGAGAATGAGCTAAACTCAAAGGCTTTGGGGATCATGCTTTTAGTATTGCTGCCCCGAGACTGTGGAATGCTCTGCCAGGATATATCACAGATTGTAAATCTGTTGGTGCTTTTAAAAAAGGTCTTAAGACACATTTGTTTAAATCTGCTTTTAACTAGGTGAAATTTATTTCCTGGTATATTTGTTTGTTATGTAAAGCGCCTGAGAACGGCTTGCTGGATCGGGCGCTGTATAAATGTTTTATTATTATTATTATTATTATTAAACACGTTTGATTCAATCAAATGCAACCTACAGACTGATGAGCGTCAGGTGAGGTATTGGGGTTTTACATCTGGGGTAATATCAGAATGGGCACCGATTTGTGAGAAAGCATTCTCGTGGTGGCTTTATATCACTTCCCCACTGAGATACCGTGCTGCAGGCAACATGACCCAATATCCCACTCAGTCACCTTTTCACCGTGACACCAGTGATAGGAGTGGTGGTGGTTTAACTGATGGTGATGGGGTGGTGGTGGTGGTGATTGGTGGTGGTGGTGGTGGTGATTGATGGTGGTAGTGATTGATGGTGGTAGTGGTGGTAGTGGGGTGTTGGTGGTGGTGGGGTGTTGTTGGTGGTGGGGTGGTGCGTGTGGTGGTGGTGGTGGTGGTGGCTGGGGGTGGTGCGTGGTGTGGTGTTAGGGGTTGGTGGTGGTGGGGTGTGGTAGCTTTTTGGGGAATGGTGGTGGTGGTGGGGGGTGGGATGTTGGTGGTGGTGGGGTTTGCGTGGTGGTGGGGGTGTTGGTGGTGGTGGGGTGCTAGGTAGGTGGTGGGGTGTTGGTGGATGTGGGGTGTTGGCTGGTGGTGGTCACGGTGGGGTGTTGGTGGGTGGGGGGTGTTGGGGTGGTGGTGGGGTGTTGCTGGTGGTGGTGGGGTGTTGTTGGTGGTGGTAGGGTGTTAAGGTGGTGGTGGGGTGTTATGTGGGTGGTGCCGAGTGGTGTGTGGGGTGGTGATGGGGTGGTGATGGTGGTAGTGATGGGGTGGTGATGGGGTGGTGATGGGGTGTTGGTGGTGATGGGGTGTTGGTGGTGATGGGGTGATGGTGGTGATGGGGTGTTGGTGGTGATGGGGTGTTGGTGGTGTTGGTGGTGATGGGGTGTTGGTGATGATGGTGGTGGTGGTGGTGGTGTTACTGGTGGTGGTGTTACTGGTGGTGGTGTTACTGGTGGTGGTGTTACTGGTGGTGGTGTTACTGGTGGTGGTGTTACTGGTGGTGGTGGGGTGTTGGTAGTAGTGGTGTTACTGTTGATGGTGTTAGTTGTGGTGGTGGTGGTGATGGTGTTAGTGGTGGTGGTGGTGATGGTGTTACTGGTGGTGATGGGGGATGGTGGTGTTGGTGGTGATGGGATGCTGGTGGTGGTGTTACTGGTGGTTGTGTTGGTGATGGTATTACTGGTGGTGTTAGTGGTGGTGGTGGTGGTGGTGTTACTGGGTGTTAGTGGTGGTGTTACTGGCGGGAGGGGGCGGAGGGCAGGGATATGTGTGTCTCCATATCGTGCTGTGGTCGCCTCCCACCTACTCGCCACCAGGTGAAGAGGCAGTGGACCATTGAGTGATGGGGGATGGTGGTGTTGGTGGTGATGGGATGCTGGTGGTGGTGTTACTGGTGGTTGTGTTGGTGATGGTATTACTGGTGGTGTTAGTGGTGGTGGTGGTGGTGGTGTTACTGGGTGTTAGTGGTGGTGTTACTGGCGGGAGGGGGCGGAGGGCAGGGATATGTGTGTCTCCATATCGTGCTGTGGTCGCCTCCCACCTACTCGCCACCAGGTGAAGAGGCAGTGGACCATTGAGTGAAAGTGGAGGCAGGGGACCAGTAAGTGAGAGCTGAGGCAGGAGACCAGTGGGTGAGAGCTGAGGCAGGGGACCATTAATTGAGAGCTGAGGCAGGGGACCAGTAAGTAAGAGCTGAGATAGTGGACCAGTAAGTGAGAGCTGAGGCAGAGGACCAGTGAGTGAGGAGTGAGAGCTGAGACAGGGGACCATTAATTGAGAGCTGAGGCAGGGGACCAGTAAGTAAGAGCTGAGATAGTGGACCAGTAAGTGAGAGCTGAGGCAGAGGACCAGTGAGTTAGGAGTGAGAGCTGAGACAGGGGACCAGTAAGTGAGAGCTGAGGCACAGGATCAGTAAGTGAGAGCTAAGGCAGACCCATGATGCATGTGTGGTTATAATTATGGGATAGATGTTGTGAGAGCGAGTGTGTGTGAGTGTGTGAGTGTGAGTGTGTGTGTGTGTGAGTATGGGTAGGGACGTAGAAGGTGACATGCGGACGGTGAGGAGCAAAGATTCTAAGGACTGGCGGCGGTAAGAAATGACAAGTCAGAGCCAGCAGTGCGCATGTGTGTGGTTGACATTTGAGATAGGCGTGGGGGTGGGGGTGCTTGTTGAATAGGTACAGACCGGTGAGGATAGCTGGCACAAATAACGATATGTGACAGAAGCGAAGGGATGAATGAATATAAACGAGTGGTGTATTTTTACTCTATTCCTTAGTATTTTTACTGCTGACAAAAAAAAGGCTTGGGTGAGCCTGGCTTTGGTGAGGAGTTTGTGTAAAGGATCAAGGCTGGCATCATGGTCGACAGGTGGGCTGGCTATTAATTATATGAGAATGGCTGGCTATTAATTATCCGATGAGCGTCAACTATTTATTATAGTCCTCCCAGCTATGCCATTTAAACCGGATACGTAATTATTGTTCGACTCTATAATCAAATTTAGATTCTAGCATTACATAGTGCGTTATGAAGAGATTGATGCACACAGGTATGAGAGGTGCGGAGAAAGGGTGGACTGGCTATTAATTATATGAGAATGGATGGCTATTAATTATATCAGAATGTCTGGCTATTAATTATCCGATGAGTGTCAGCTATTTATTATAGTCCTCCCAGCTATGCCATTTAAACTGGATACGTAATTATTGTTTGACTCTATAATCAAATTTAGATTCTAGCATTACATAGTGCGTTATGAAGAAATTGATGCACACAGGTATGAGAGGTGCGGAGACAGAGTGGAGATATGAGGGGAGAGGACAGGGGGGGAGCGGAGGAGGACGAGGACAGGAAGGGGGACATGCGGGAGGAGAGGACAGGGGGGAGGGGAGGATGGACGGGAGGGCACGAGGACAGGACGGGGATAAGAGGAGAGGAGGAGGAGCCGGACAGGGAGGAGGACAGAAGGGAGGAAAGGCGGACAGGGGGGGAAAGGAGGGCAGGCGAGGGGAAAGGAGGGCAGGCAGGGGAAAACGAGGGCAGGGACGGTGAGGCAGGAGGAGGAAGGGCGAGAAGAGAGGAGGGGGACAGGAATGGGAAAGAGGACATGAGGAGGGAAAAGGACATGAGAGGGAAAGGACATGAGGAAGAGGACATGAGAGAGGGAGGAGGACATGGTGTAGGGAGGACATGAGGAAGGAGATGACATGAGAGGGAAAGGAATGATTAGGGAAACGGACACGAGGAGGGAAAGGAGGCAAGGAGGGAAAGGAAACATGAGACGGGAGAGGACATGAGGAGGGTTAGGTCATGGGGGGAGAGGACATAGGCGGGCAAAGAACATGAGTGAGCGTCGAGAAATGGGAGAGAGAGGACTGTACATGAGGAGGGATAGGACATGAGGAGGGAGGGGATGTGCAGGAGGAGGGATAGGACATGAAGAGGGAAGGACATGAGGTGGGAGAGGACATGAGGAGGGTGAGGATATGAGGAGGGAGAGGACATGAGGAAGGAGCGGACATGAGGAGGGACGAGGACATGAGGAAGGAGCGGACATGAGGAGGGAGAGGACTGTACATGGGGAGGGAGAGGACATGAGGGGGGAGAGGACATGAGGGAGAGGACATGAGGAGTGAGAGGACATGAGGAGAGAAGAGGACATGAGGAGAGAAGAGGACATGAGGAGAGAAGAGGACATGAGGAGAGAAGAGGACATGAGGAGAGAAGAGGACATGAGGAGAGGACATGAGGAGAGAAGAGGACAGAGAGGGAAGAAAGGGGAAGGGCGTAAGTTGGGGGAGGTAGGGAGGGGGAATAGTTAGAAAAGTGTGGATGGCGTAAGGCGCGGTTGGAAGTTTGAAGTGGAGGTGACGGAGATAGACGGTGGGTGTGCATGAGGAGGGAATGATGGGAGAGAGGAGGGTGGGGGGTGACCAGCTAATACCGCAGCCGTGCCGCCGAGGGGCCTGTAGAACTGTGAACTGTCGAACACCCGGCACTGACCCGCGCCTGACCCCGGCGACTGGTAACCAAACACCTCTTGCCGCCAACTGCCTGCAGGGTAACACTGGCGGGTCAGGGGCACTGCTGCCGAACCCGACACGGGCCGGGGCCGTGTCACACCAGGTCGCCAGTTGGATCCCTGCCCGGGGGGCTGCCCGGGGGGCTGCCCGGGGGGCTGCCCGGGGGGCTGCCCGGGGGGCTGCCCGGGGGGCTGCCCGGGGGGCTGCCCGACTACCTCCCAACAGTGGCACCAGTTGATACCGCCGCTGAACTTGCCGTCAGGCAGTAAGCTGTTCAGTAACTTATATATTAATTATTTTAATGTTATTTATGTGTGTACATTTATATTCACGGATGTACTATCGAAAATACTGTTGTATATGTGCTATATATGATTTGTATGTTATGACTTATCAAATTGATACTTGTCGCTTCCTAATCCGCGCCTGCCATCAGCATTAATAGGATAGGACACTAACTGGTTGGCTCAGTGTCAGGATAATGTGACTGAGTGGGAAATCGGGTCTTGGTGTAACTGGCCTGATTTCCCAGTGGGGCAGGACTATAAAGTCGTCAAGAGTGCACATTGTCACAAGTCGGTACCCGTCCTGATATGACCTGAGATGTTGCCAGGATGTAAAAAAAAAAAACTCCAACAACAAACCAATGATATGTATGTTTCTTTGTTGTTTTACATCCTAGCAACATCTAAGGTCATATCAGAACGGGCACCGACTTGTGACAGTGTGCACTCATGGCGACTTTATACTAAATTATAGTGCTTCCCCACTGGGAGACCAAGCCACCAGCACCATCACCCAATTTCCTATTCAGTCACATTATCCTGATACTGAGCTAACCAGTCCTTGTCCTATCCTATTAATACCGAGCGCCAGGCTAGGTAATGACACGTATCAATTGTGGAAGTCATTGGCTTGACTCAGCCCGATTTCTTACTCCCGACCTTCCGCATAGGAAGCCTGCGCTCTTACCGATTGGACCACCGTGTCCGATGGGGTATTCCAGTTGGCCAGCACTATTATGCCTAGTACACACCTACCGTTTGTGCGCACCCACCTACCATATACGATCTAAAACTGCCCGTTTCGCACACAAAAATCACTAGGTGTGCGCTCCCCGCGCACACCTAGCGATTGCGATTCGCGCATAAAACCTCAGTTTTAGGGCTAAAACCGGCCGATTACGATTGCGATTCGCGATTCGAAAAATGAATCGGCCCA
The DNA here is from genome assembly GCA_030323885.1 of Branchipolynoe longqiensis. NCBI lineage: Eukaryota > Metazoa > Annelida > Polychaeta > Phyllodocida > Polynoidae > Branchipolynoe > Branchipolynoe longqiensis. The sequence goes on along the minus strand of CM059194.1, from coordinate 56,486,585 downwards.
TTTTCAGTTTTAAGCGGGTTGGGTCGAGTCGCGGGTTTTAGTGCGCGAATCCTATACGGTAGGTGTGTACCAGGCATAAATATACAACTTTACACACTGTCACAGGTCGGGACACGTCCTGATATAACCTTAGATGTTGATGAGTCGGAAGTCCCCAATCAATCACCTCTACATTAGTTAGCCTGAAGCTATTCGTTGCTATGGACAATTAACAACCCAATTACTACAGGTATTGGGGTTAGTACAGCATGCAAATTGCACACATATCACATGCAAATTCACCCTATTCACGCGGGACCTAATTAGGCATCAGAACGAGGCTGAGTAAGCATCGGTATTGGAAATGGCCATAAGACACTACTGTGTGCCAATGTGTATGAACTACTACAGAAATTAAAGGAGTAAAATTTGAAGATATTCACTTTTCAAACTATCATATTCATGTTTGCATACCTTTTTTCTATTTATTGGTAAATTTTCATGGAGATTGGGTGATGATCAGATGCATTTCAGTAGGCAATGTCAACAAAGTCACTCACCGTGGCTGACAATCTTTTCTTAAATTCAAAATTGCATAACTTTCTTAATATAGATATATTAAAAAATATATTTGAACCTTTTAAAGCTTTTATTAATTTGTAATTACTAAGACTGGTTGTTTAACTGTGTTGCACAGATAGCTAAGCTGACAGTGCTGCATTACATGATACCACAATAACTATGCAGACTTGAAGTTGACAGTCACATTGTAGTTAAAGAATGGGAAGAATCACCAAGCAAGGGTCACGCAATCTTCGTGAAAATTGGCCAATAGATAGAAAACAGGTATGCAAAGATGAATATGTTACTTTAAAAAATGAATACCCTCAAATTTGAGTGATTGCGAGAGGTTTTGGTCGACAAAAATGTATTCACATTACTTTACATACAGTGGCGCCTCGCAGACGCGTAAGTGCCCTAGGTCTGGTTTCAACATGGCCGCGGCGTGAATAGGGTGAATTGCACACATATCACATGCAAATTGCACACATATCACATGCAAATTGCACATGGATTACATGAAATTGCACATGGATTACATACACTTATCTGCGCGAATATCACAATGAGCGTGATATATAATGCATATATTTCCCGCTCATTGCGATACATGTTAGTCGGCGGTTTTACACCCTAACAACATCTAAGGTCGTACCAAGACGGGTACCGACTTCTGCCAGTGCGCACTCATGGCAACATTATAGTGCTGCCTAACTAGGAAACTGTTCCATCAACTTCATGACTCAATATCACACTCAGTGACAGTATCATGTACATACCGCATCCTCACATTGCCACAAGCCACGCTAGGTAGCGACGACAAGATCAATTATGTCAACCATTGGTGTTTGACTCGGGCTGATGTCTAATCTACGAACCCTCTGAGACTTCTGATTCGGCCATCCACCATACACACATGTCTTACGTCCTGGCAACATCTAAGGTCATATCAGGATGGGTACCAACTTGTGACAGTGTGCACTCATGGCGACTGTATAGTGCTGGCCCACTGGGAGACCAGACCACCAGCACCACGACATAATAATTAATATCACACTCAGTCACATTATCCTAACACTGAGCTAACGAGTCCTTTCCCTATCCTATTAATGCCGATCGCCTGGCTAGGAAGCGACAAGTATCAGTTTTATAAGTCATTGGTTTGACTCGACCAGGGTTCGAACCCCACTATCTCCCACATGAACCGGACGATTACCGGATGAGAACCGGACGAGAACCGGACATGTAATGGATGGGTACCGGACATGTACCGGACAAACCGGACACCAACGGATGGGTACCGGACATGTACGGATGGGTACCGGACATGTACCGGACAAACCGGACACCAACCAGACACGTCAGTCCGGCGGTGTCCAGTAGAAGTTTTGTGCATGTTCAAAACTTGTACCAGACACCGCCGGACACCACCGGACACAGCCGGATGGGTACCGGACATATACCGGACATCGCGGTACAGTACCGGACAGTGTCCGGTTCTCATCCGGTTCCCCAGTCCGGTAAGGTGTGACTGGGCCTTAAGCATGAGGGAATGGGTGAACCACTGAGTGAGAGCGCGAGCGAGGTGTGTGTGGAGAGCAAGAGAAGTGTGTATGGAGAGCGAGAGAGGTGTGTGCTGGGAGGTGTGTGCGGAGAGGTGTGTGTGGGGAGGTGTGTGCGGGGAGGTGTGCGCGGGGAGGTGTATGCGGGGAGGTGTGTGCAGGGAGGTGTGTGTGGGGAGGTGTGTGCGGGGAGGTGTGTGCGGGGAGGTGTGTGCGGGGAGGTGTGTGTGGAGAGGTGTGTGTGGAGAGGTGTGTGTGGAGAGGTGTGTGCGGGGAGGTGTGTGCAAAGAGAGGTGTGTGCGGAGAGGTGTGTGTGGCCAGGAGGTGTGTGCGGGGATGTGTGTGCGGGGAGGTGTGCACTGAGAGGTGTATGCAGGGAGGTGTGTGAGGGTGTGTGGTACAGGGAGGAGTGCAGGGAGGAGTGCGGGGAGGAGTGCGGGGAGGTGTGCGGCTGTGTGTGTGCAGAGAGGTGTGTGTGGAGGTGTGTGTGCAGGTGTGTGTGCAGAAAGGTGTGTGCAGAGAGGTGTGTGTGGAGAGGTGTGTGCAGAGAGGTGTGTGCGGGGAGGTGTGCGCGGGGAGTTGTGTGCGGGGAGGTGTGTGTGGGGAGGTGTGTGTGGGGAGGTGTGTGTGGGTAGGTCTGCGCGGACAGGTGTGCGGAGAGAGGTGTGTGCGGAGAGGTGTGCGCGGGGAGGTGTGCACGGGGAGGTGTGCGGGTGTGTGTGTGTGTGCGGAGAGCTGTGTGCAGAGAGGTGTGTGTGGGGAGGTGTGTGCGGGGAGGTGTGTGTGGGGAGGTGTGTGGGGAGGGGTGTGGGGAGGTGTGTGGAGGGAGGTGTGTGGAAGAGCGGAGGTGTGTGGGGGAGGTGTGTGGGGGAGGTGTGTGTGGGGAGGTGTGTGGGGAGGTGTGTGTGGGGAGGTGTGTGCGGGGAGGTGTATGTGGGGAGGTGTGTGCGGGGAGGCGTGCACGGAGAGGTGTGCACAGAGAGTTGTGTGCGGAGAGGTATGTGCGGGGAGGTGTGTGCGGAGAGGTGTGTGCGGGGAGGTGTGTGCGGGGCGGTGTGTGCGGTGAGGTGTGTGCGGTGAGGTGTGCTCGGGGAGGTTTGTGCGGGGAGGTGTGTGCGGGGAGGTGTGCGCGGAGGTGTGTGCACGGAGAGATGTGTGTGCAGAGAGGTGTGTGTTGAGGTGTGTGCGCGGAGGTGTGTGTCGGGAGGTGTGTGCAGGGGGGGTGCGGAGAGGTGTGTGCGGGGAAGTGTGTGCGGGGAGGTGTGTGCGGGGAGGTGTGCGCGGGGAGGTGTGTGCGGGAAGGTGTTGTGGGGAGGTGTGTGGGGTGTGTGTGCGGAGAGGTGTGTGTGGAGAGGTGTGTGCAGAGAAGTGTGTGCAGAGAGGTGTGCGTGGATAGGTGTGTGCTGGGAGGTGTGTGTGGGGAGGTGTGTGTGGGGAGGTGTGCGTGGAGGTGTGCATGGAGGTGTGTGGGTGTGTGTGCGCGTGGAGAGGTGTGTGTGCAGAGAGGTGTGTGCAGAGAGGTGTGTGTGCAGAGGTGTGTGTGGAGAGGTGTGTGTGAAGGTGTGTGTGCGGAGAGGTTTGTGTAGAGAGGTATGTGCCGGGAGGTGTGTGTCGGGAGGTGTGTGCAGGGAGGTGTGTGCGGAGAGGAGAGGTGTGAGAGGAGAGGTGTGAGAGGAGAGGTGTGCCCGGAGAGGTTTGAGTGGAGAGGTGTGATCGGAGAGGTGTGTGCGGAGACGTTTGAATTGAGAGGTGTGAGAGGAGAGGTTTGAATGGAGAGGTGTGAGCAGAGAGGTTTGAGTAGAGAGGTGTGAGCGGAGAGGTTTGATTGGAGAGGTGTGAGAGGAGAGGTTTGAGTGGAGAGGTTTGAGTGGAGAGGTATGAGTGGAGAGGTGTGAGCAGAGAGGTTTGATTGGAGAGGTGTGAGCAGAGAGGTGTGAGCGGAGAGGTGTGAGCGGAGAGGTTTGATTGGAGAGGTGTAAGAGGAGAGGTTTGATTGGAGAGGTTTGAGTGGAGAGGTTTGAGTGGAGAGGTTTGAGTGGAGAGGTATGAGCAGAGAAGTTTGAGTGGAGATGTGTGTGCAGAGAAGTTTGAGTGGAGAGGTTTGATTGGAGAGGTGTAAGATGAGAGGTTTGAGTGGAGAGGTGTGTGCGGAGAGGTGTTAGCAGAGAGGTGTTAGCAGAGAGGTGTGTGCGGAGAGGTGTTAGCAGAGAGGTGTGAGCGGAGGTGTGTGGGAAAGGTGTGAACAGAGAGGTGTGAACGGAGCTGTTTGAGTGGAGAGGTCTGAGCAGAGAGGTTTGAGTGGAGAGGTGTGAGTAGAGGTGTGAGCGGAGAGGTTTGAGCAGAGAGGTGTGAGTGGAGAGGTGTTTGCAGAAAGGTGTGTGCGGAGAGGTGTGTGAAGAGAGGTGTGTGCAGAGAGGTGTGAGCGGAGAGGTGTGAGCGAAGGTGTGTGGGAGATGTGTGAACGGAGAGCTGTGAATGGAGAGGTGTGAGCAGAGAGGTTTGAGCACAGAGGTTTGAGTGGAGAGGTTTGAGCGGAGAGGTGTGCATGGAGAGGTGTGCGCGTAGAGGTGTGAGCAGAGAGGTTTGAGTGGAGAGATGTGAGCCGAGCGGTTTGAGTGGAGATGTGTGAGCGAAGATGTGTGAGCGGAGATGTGAGAGCGGAGATGTCTGAGTGGAGAGGTTTGAGCAGAGAGGTGTGTGTGGAGAGGTGTCAACTGAGAGGTTTGAGTGGAGACATGTGAGCGGAGAGGTTTGAGTGGAGATGTGTGAGTGGAGAGGTGTGTGCGGGGAGGTGTGTGCGGAGAGGTATGTGCAAAGAGGTGTGAGCGGAGATGTGCAAGCGAAGAGGTGTGAACTGAGAGGTGTGAGCGGAGAGGTGTGTGCGGAGGTGTATGTGTGGAGGTGTATGTGTGGAGGTACATAGAGGTGTGTGTGTGTGTGTGTGTGTGGAGGTGTGTGTGGAGGTTTGTATGGAGGGAATGGAGTGGGGGTGCTGAGGGTTGGTCGGGTGCGCCACTGTGATATACACACCTGCTCACCCAGCAGGACCGGGTCGCACTGACACGCAGTCGACAACTTCCCCCAAAATATACGTAGCCCAGCTTCGTGGCGACAATCCTCACAAGAACTCATAACGTATATCTATCCAAAGCCCACCTCGATTCATTGTGGGCATATTTTATTTGACTAATTATCTGAACATTTTTTATTGTTTAAGAATATCGATATTTTGTGTAAACCCGGTACACTCTGTATTGTATTTTATATAAATTTAAATATATATATATATAGATGCAATGAATATATTGTTTATATACAGTCAACCATTCTTAAATCCGGACTCTTTCTTCCCATCCTTTAAAGTCAGATTAAGTATGTTGACGAGGCAACATACTTAATTCATAAGCGAGGCTAGGTACACCCCCTCCCTCCCCCAGGCACGTGACCCACCCACCCCTCGCTCTTCACTTCAGTCCTAGCTCTCGTCGGAGCAACTTCAAATTTGGCCACTACGACAGCTATGCCCACTTTCAACACTTCGGCAACAATCATGCCACCGCAGAAATGGCTGGGACGCTCGCCACTATGCCCACAGCTACGATGGGCGTCTCTCAGGCGGGCAGCATGGGCATTGGCCCGCCGCATGCTTGGAAACACAACACAAACTTGGAATTGTCGCCTCCACATCCCTCCACGTCAGCACTAGCTTCTCAGCCTGCGTCCACAGACCTGGCTACAATGCCGAAATGGCCGACCCACCTGGAGGAGCAGTATAGGAGGCGAGGCCCGCACAAGCACTCAAAAACTGTGCCCAACATGCAGCAACTGCCATAGCTGACCTCATGGACACCCCTATGACGTTCAAAATGCCTAAAGGTAATATCTTTCAACCACACCTTTATATGACTGGGGAGAGTTGTTTAAATCCATAAGCATGGGAGAGGCCACCTGGCCGGAGTATTTCGAGGCGCTCAGAACTCTCGCAGCATTGCCAACCCTCCCACCAACTTGGTTTAAACACATAATCTCTCACAAACAAGACCTGGCCCATATGGCCACTCTCTGGGAGTGGCCAACCTGCAGATATTGATCTGAAAAAGTGTTTAAGTTAATTGCAGATGGGCGGTTACCGAGAGGGTGGGAGGATCAAGCGGCCATTAAGGACTTGCAATGTGAGAATTGCATGGCAGCAGGCAGGAATCCCTTCACCTCTTACTCCCACCAATTCCCAGGGTATGCTTCTACTCACTATATGCTACGCCCTGCTGCGGCAGGCGCCCCGCCCTCCACCGCTAACATGTCTCAGCCTATTAACTATAGGAATGAGTCTAATAAAGAAACCGACAGGTGGCCCTATACCAATTGGAACAGGAGGAAGGAATGTGGCTTCGGAGCCACACATGGGACACACCCGGCTAAGTTTCTCCACAATTGTGCGTGGTGCGCTTATCGGCTCAGGAAGTTGCACGCACACAGGGAACAGGATTGCCTGAAGCGGTGCACCTACCATGACAAGAAAACCTCTGGGGAGAAGGCTACTGCGGCCGGGGCTACTGGAAGTCCCTCCCCCACTTGTCTAGAACTTGTTCCAGAAATGAATCCCCCACCCATACCCATGCCCCCCGTCCGCCCCTCGTCACCCCTGCAAATTACACTTACACTACCCCCACCCACCTCCACCCACTTCCCACAGTCGCATGCCTACACTGACACCAGTGACCAATCAAGGTACCGGCCTTTCACCATACCAAGCATTCCATCACAGCACCCAAACATGCTGCGACACTTTGTAACAACCCCCATACACCACATGACCCACACATACAACTACCAGGGGACACAGCACATTACATAACAGCTGCCCAAACTACATGACAACACAGCGCTCATTCCCGAACCCTGACCGACGACGAGTCGACTTACACCCACCCCCCCCCCACCCGTGACACTTCTATCCACCCCCTCCCATCCTCCCCATCTAGCGGGCACAACACTACCGCCCACGGCCCCTCACTCCTCGCCCACAACCAGCCAAATTCCTCTCATGACCACACAACTGCCACTACTCCACAACAAACATCACATGCACCCAAGACGATATGAAAATTCATTGCCCATTGAAATAGAATTTGACTGCTTTGACACCAGGGCCGCGTTCAGGCTCCGTCTCGGAGGCGCCTCGGAGGCGCCCGTGACGTCAGGCTAGTCTGAACAACAACAGCCAGTTGGTCGCCTCGAAAATGGCCGCCCCCATAGGAGGCGGCCATTTGCATCGAAATGCTGCGCTCTGATTGGATGAAACCACTGCATGCGGCGGCCATTTTCGAGGCGCTGTTTGTCTCCAACCTGAAAAGGGAGGCGTCTCCGAGACATCTCCGAGACGCACCCTGAACGGAAATAGGCCAAAAAGCATCGCCGAGACGTCGCCGAGGCGCCTCCGAGACGGACCCTGAACGCGGCCCAGTTCTCATGCTTCTAATCTAGTTACAGATCGTCCACATGTCAAGCAGTTTGTCCTGCCAAAGCCTCACGAGTAGAGCCTGACACTCGACGCCTTCTGGCCGAGTGCAGCTCCCTCTGTGTTCAGTAGAGATAATACGTTTGTGAAACTTTATCAAGCAGTCAGGGACTCAGCCCTCCCAAACTATCTTAACGTTATGCAGCCGGTGGTCCCCGGTCTTAACATTCCTGCATGGCGGTTAGCTTTGGCATATTATCCCAATAAAGAAATTCTAGAGTTTCTCCAGTATGGGTGGCCCATTGATTACACCTCCAAGTTTATCCCAACTCCTACCTTGAAGAACCACACTACTAACGCAGACACAGACCCGCACATTATCAGGTTTATCACTAAGGAATGCCACCATTCTGCCATGTTAGGCCCCTTTGATGACCCCACCTTCATCCCGTGGTGCCAAATGAGCCCACTAATTACCTGCCCTAAGAAAAATACAGATGCCAGGCATGTGATTATTGACCTAAGTTTCCCTCTAGGCAGAAGCGTCAATGCGGCCATAGTGAAAGGTTTCTACCAGGGCCGCCCCTTCAGTTTTTCTCTCCCATCACTCACTACCCTCACAGATCAGCTGATAAAGTCAGGTAAGAATTCATTGCTCTGGTCGGCAAATCTAACACATGCCTACAGGCAGCTAAGGGTCTGTCCTCTCTACACACCTCTTCTCTGTATCTACTCAATAGCAAGTACTTTGTAGATCTAGCTCCCCCATTTGGCTGCTGCATGTCGGCTCTAGCTTGTGCCAGGACCACACGTGCAGTGGTTTGGCTTCTTCGCCGCCAGGGCTTCTACTCACTTTGCTACCTCGACGATTTCGTCGGGGTATAGCCATCCAAACAAAAGAGCACTGGAACCATACAACTGCTTCCTGCACTTAACACGAGACCTCGGCCTCGAGTTGGCTCCAGAGAAGTGCAACTCCCCAGTAACAAAACAAACCTGGTTAGTTTTCTCTCTAGACACAACTCAAATGACCAGGACACTCCCCAAAGAAAAGATTGATGAGGTTCTCCAAGAATGTTCGGTATGGAAAGATAACAAAGTTGGCTCACGCAAGCAGATCCAAAGTCTTGCACGTAAGCTGCAGCACGTAGCGATGCATGTGGTAAGCCGGCAACCAGGTTTATCAACAGGGTTGTATCTGCTCTGAGACAGGCACCCCCGGTAGGCTACCATCCTTTCTCGCCGCTCATTTTGAAAGACCTAGACTGGTTCCAGAAATTTGCTTCCTCACTTAACAATGTGATACTGTTTCCAGCAGCGCCCCCCCCCCCCCCCCACCATGGGAGTTAGAATGCGATTCTACACTGAAAGGGGCAGGGGCATTCTCTCCAGTAGCTTGCTATTCAGTTCCCTAGCCACACAAGCTTCTTCAGAAGCTTTCCGCAATAACACAATTAGAAGCATTCAACTTGGTCCTTGCCTTATCTACACTAATGCTGTCCGATCCACATAACTTCACTATAACGGTCAACACTGACAACAAAGCATCTCAGCAGGTCCTCTCAATAGGCTCCGGACGGGATCCCTTCCTGTGTGCATGTGCCCGCCAGCTCTGGCTACTAGCCGCACAACCCCATTGCATACTAACAACCCTCAACCATAAGGCGGGAACCAAGCTGGTTCTAGCAGACACATTAAGCAGGGCCCCTCACAGCAATAAGGCAAACCTCACCATGCAAGCTCAGATTAAAGAAGGCAAACTTATGCAAATTCCTGTAACACCTGTTCTCACAATTGTCAGCTCTGAGATCTAATTTCGTAGCCAGAAAATAGCTTATACTTTTGCTTCTATCTTCCAGGCTACTCCATGATACACCACCTCCTGGGTGTGTACCGCAAGGCACTAGCCGAGGGCACCTGGCGCAATAAACGCCTGCACCTCACCGTATACCTTACATTCTGTAAAGACCATGATGTTGACCCTTTCCGCCCATCACTCTACGATATAATGTTCTTGTTAATCCACCTTGCCTCTCGGCTGAGTGCCCCCGGATCCATTCTACCTGGCTCTCCCCTGGTGGAGGGCCTGCACACCTCTTCGAGGCACAACAAGTTTGCATCCTTCAGAGAGGTATTAAGAGGAACTCCCAACATATAGTCAGAAGGGCTTCCCCCCTCTCACTCCACGAGGCCTCGCCTCCATAGCCCGCTTCCTCATTTCCCTGGGCCCGGAAGCACAGGTTTTCACACTTGCCCTACTTGTTGGCTACTTAACACTAGTAAGACAGAGTAATCTAGTTTCCATGTCTGAAACAGCTATTGGACTGATCTCCTTCTCCTGAGCTTCCGGTCTACAAAGACCCGGTTCCAGACACAACCTCCCCTCATATTCGCTCTGCCCGCCCTGCCTGGCTCTCCCCTCTGTCCTGTAGCCCTCTCGTCATCCTACGCCTCCCGACTCCGCCCCTCTCCCCATTCCCCCGCATTCATTCTCCCCTCCGGTCAATTCCTGACTACTCCAGTACTAGCATGAGTCCTTTCCCCTGCTGCAGCAGCTGTTCTCCCTCAGTCACCCTCCCTGACACTACACTGCCCAGGCCTGCCTCACAGCTCAAGTCTCGCTTGCTGACATTCGGAAGGCCGGCTCCTGGTCCAGTGACACCATCAAGCTCTACTTCAAATAAACGCCCATCACCGCCGCTCCATCAGCACTTCTCAACATCTTGGGTTAAGTGCTGATTTCGCTGCTGACTCTACTGTTCCTGATGTCTAACTTCTTCCCTCATGTTACTCGAGCTAGATGACTTTACCGTTATCCACATCCACTATGTACACTTGATGGACACCTAAGAAGCCAGCCCTTCCACGAACTTGGTGCCAGCCACCCGCAACCGAGCCAGCCTTGTTCGCCTCCCGAGGCACTGACACTTTCCTGATTAGCAATTACCCAATTGATGAAACAACTATGATAATTCTTATTCTTATTATTGAGTAACTTTTGAATAAATACAAATCGTTAAAACTGTCTCTTGTGCTGTATCCGAGCGCAGTGAATTAGCGAGTTTGTCAGATAAACAACTTTGAGGATTACCAGGTACCAGGAAATTGGGGAAAATCTTGTTTTGTACATTTTGGGAGGTGGGGGGCAGTGAGATTTCCAAAATAAAAAGGGTCCGTCGAATGTGAACGGACTGTATATTACCTACATAGTGTATATGTAGCATATATATGAAGAGTTCAGGCGCAAAACCCCATAAAGAAGAAGATAATTTTAATTCTCACTAATTTCACTTTTCTTGTGATGCAATGATTATGCACTAATGAACAAAAAAAATTGGGATTTAATAACTGAACTTTTTGAAGGTTTAATCCCGATGTTTAACTCAATTTTTTGGATTGGCTTTTATGGGGTTTTGTGCCAGAACTCTTCATATATATATCTATATATA